>VDFB02322949.1:49272-63662 GCA_007258455.2 Sequoia sempervirens
AATCAAGGGAAGCTCGAAGGACCTAGACCAACTAACAAGGATTTTAAAGACCTACACTTTGGGCTCTGCAAGACCTGAGAGGGTGATCCCTTAATGGGTTTACAACCTCTACACCATTATCATAAACAACATTAACAACAACAAATAATCTCATTTAATATCTCAACATAATAGGATAATACTGAATAGAATTGGTTGTTCATCAGTAATATCAACTATTTGGAGCATGAGATAACTACAACACATTCCACAATGTAAAATAGTCATTGATTTGAAATTTGTAGCAAGCGCTAGGTAAAGACAAACAAAATACTGAGCCATACAAGTTAGTACAACTTAGATCAATGCCATATATCCATTGAGGGAGTCAAATTCATAAACATCTAAGGGTTTATGACAGATTTAACACATAACATATAAGATCCTTGAGAAAATTGCTTTACAATTTCATCAACATGTATTCTAACCCAATACTACTTATCAAATCCTTATACAAAACATATCCACCTACAATCCCATTCAAGAATTTTAATTAATTCCTTGAATTAAAGCCAAAATAGAAATCATACACACCACAATAGTGAGATGAACGAGACAACCCTTGATTATCTTATTCAAAATTCAAATATGCATGTACAATGGAGAGACATGAGCTTGAATTAATCATTTCAATTCAAATTCCAATACTATCATAAAACATCAAATCCCCTCTGCAAAATAAAAAATATTTATTAAAGGAATAAGGGGACATGACTAGGCCAACGACAAACAATGACATAAGTTGTCACTTAAATGAGGGAGCATGAGACCATCCAAGACTTAGGAGAATAAAATTAAATGAAGGAAATAAAATGATAAAACGAAAGGGGGCCAGACCTAGACGAAGTGATGGGACTTAAGATGTTTTAAAAAACCTCCCAAAAAGTAACGTCCAAATAGATCCTTCCCAAGGCGTAACATAATACTAGGGTTTTACATGAAGACAAAGGTAAAACCCCAACTCTAGGATTTTCCCAAACACCATAGATGACTAGAGACATAAGTCAGGATAAAAATTTGAAGTTCCATCAGGTAGATGGTTAAAAGGGTAGAGGGGAGAGAGATGTGAGTGAGAGAGAGAGATATATGAGAGAGGGAGAGGGGGTGGGAGGGTGAGACTTGAGAGAGGGAGGGAGGGAGTGAGGGAGTGGGATATAGATAGAGGGTAGAGGGTTTAAGGGTTAAGGGTGTATGGTTTAGGGTTAAGGGTAGAGGGCAGAGAGATAGAGGGAGTGAGTGAGAGAGAGAGGAACTGAGAGAGGGAGAGGGTGCAGGAGAGAGAGGTCTTGAGGAGAGAGAGGGAGGGTGGAAGAGAATGAGGATAGAGGTTTAAGGTTAAGGGTTAAGGGTAGAGGGATAAATTGGGAGTGGAGAGACATATGAGTGAGTGAGAGAGAGAGAGAGAGAGAGGTAGAAGGGGTAGGAGGGAGAGACTTGAGAGAGAGAGAGAGAGAATTAGGAGGGGGGAGGGAGATGGGAAGAGGGGAAGAAGGGGAGAGAGAGGGAGAGAGAATTGGGAGGGGGAAGGGAGAGGGGTGATGGAGCTTCAAAGTTTTACCTTGCCTTATGTCTCTAGTCATCCATGGTGTTTAGGAAAATCCTAAGGTTGGGGTTTTACCTTTGTCTTCATGTAAAACCCTAGTATTATCTTATGCCTTGGGAAGGATCTATTCGGTCGTTACTTTTTGGATGGTTTTAAAACATCTTAAGTCCCATCGCTTCGTCTAGGTCTGGCCCCCTTTTGTTTTATCATTTTATTTCTTTCACTTGACTTTATTTCTCCTAAATCTTGGATGGTCTTGTGCTCCCTTGTTTAAGTGACAACTTATGTCATTGTTTGTCATTGGCCTAGTGATATCCCCTTATTCCTTTAATAAATGTTTTTATTTTGCAGAGGGACAAGTTCACATGACCGTTGACCAATCATCGTTTGATCTCAGTCATTCCGCGCTATCCCGCAATGACCCCACCACACTGTCTTGGTTGATTGCGATATCACAGGCATGCACCACATGTCTCATCTAGTGAAGTGGAAGGAATGATGGAAACACTTTGGTAAATTAATCCGGCTTTAATACATTATGTAGCGGGTTACTAAAGTGTTTGTGAGATGCACATGTTTCAAATCAACGGAGGTGTTATGATCTTAGTGGGGAAGATGCTCAATGGTTAATGACAAAGCTAGTGACTGTGTTAGATGAACTAGATTGTTGATGGTTGAAGATCAATGGTTTCCCACCATTGCATGATCAGAAGTTGTGAGGTCTTTATTGATCGTGATATCGCAGGCAAGGGCCACGTGGATTTTGTTGGAAAAGTATAGTATGGTGGGTCGCTTGTTGCCACGATGGAGATTATGTCAGCTTGATTTGAAGGAAGTCGTTTGATGATTTGACTAAGGTGAAGGATCAATGGCTAATATTTGAACTTGCATCAAATATGAATGGAGTTGTTTGTGCAGTGCGCAAGTGAGTTTTAATGGCGGACATGACATATACTGCCCTGGTTTGATTGAAATAAAGCAACTATTCTCTTGCTTTTGGTATCATAAAGCCTTCAAAACATCTTTGCAGAGCAGTCATGGAGTCGAGGATGAAGTCACAAGCTGTTATAACAAGGATTTGGGTTTTTGCAAGCGCAAAGCCATGAGTTCAATTTATGTATCTCCTAGTTATTCTGAATTCGAATTTGGGGGAAATTTGTTGTGTGCTTGTCATAGGGCTTATTGATAATTGTTTTAGGGCTATAGATTAACTAAATTGTGGGAAATTGAATTTTTTTTTTGTGTAATTTCATACTTTGTTTAGCCCTAGTCTATCTAAGGTTTTTGATAGCAAGGAAACCCTAGTTTACTCAAGATGGTACCGACAAAGTAACACTCTGGCCAGATTGATTATTTAAGTAGAAACCTATATGATGACTTCCTGGAACAATTTTCCTTGTCGACAAATGATAGGAAGAATGGGTTGGTTTTTATGTGAGAAAAAACCATAGGGGAGGGATTAGTGTATAATTGTTCCAACATAGTCGATGCTAGGGTTCCTCTTACGGGTCTAGAGATGTTCAGATTATGGTTTGGATAAAGGAATTTTTCCCACCCCTTTTCTAATGGTTGGATGTATGATATGGGGAAGCTGGTGATACCAAATGTGTTCCCTGATGTAGACTTGCTTAGGGCAGTGGTTGCATGATATGACCCTATCACACGGGTAATCAGAGATAATGATGGAAGGGTTTTGTTAAGCATTAACATAGAAGAATTCTAACAGGTTTTTGATTTGATTGAGCCCAGTATGTACTTGGTTCCTATCAATCTTGAGGAAATTAAGCAAGAGTATGGGAAGTTGAATCACTCTTCAGATCTAAGTTTCTCCCACCTCATTTGGCTAGGGCAAGAGGTTCGAGATTCTATATTAGCCCTAGTGACCAGGAACCTTTCAGATTGAATTTCTTTGCAAATCATTTATTGGCCACTTTTTACTCACTATGCCAGATTTTGGGTTTTAATCCTAACACAATGATGCCTATCACTTACATGTTCATGGGGGTGCAAATACAACACCCTAACTTCTCTATGACTTATGATTTTGCTTCTTTGTTGGTTGAAAGGTTACATGAAAGGCTATTGAAATTGCAAAAAAATGATACAGGCACCCAATTCTTCTAGTATTATATGTTAATATGTATGTTCTTGCACAAGAATGTTGATTTCTTCTCTGAGAAGATGGAATTAAGGCAATTGGTTGATGGAGAAAGATTGGCAGTACAAATGTGGACTATAGATTTATCATGTAACAGGGAAAACACTAGTTATGTGCATTTTGACAATTATTTTGCTTCTAGATTAAGAGCTAGGCTGATGGTAAATGTACCCAAGATTCCTGAGGGACTGCATGATTTCCTCAGACTAAAAGGGAGGAGGATAAAATTGAAAGTTTCCATAACTGGGGTGACATTATTCCATACCCAGTCAGCACTGTCTTGAGGGTGTATGGTTTTCAAGGGACCCCTCATATATTGCCATACAATGTGCCACCAAGGGTGGGATTTGCAGAGGTTATGTGGAAATTTTTTTGTATCCATGAGGACAACCTTACTGGGAAGGGTAAAGGAACGTTTTTCCCAAATTATACAGTGGTGTCAGATTTTGTCTTTTCGAAAGGAGGCTAGGTGCACTTTGGGAAATTCTTTTAAAACTATCATTTAAGGTGTGGTCCTAAGCGACAGCATGATCTTGAGGTTTTCTTTTCCCTTTTCATACAAAGGATAAAAGGTGGTAAATTTTTGCATGAGTTCAACTTTCTTGAGGACTTGATTAGAAATGAAGTTGACCTAAGTAAATAGGAGTTGAACAAGGAGAAATGGATAACTTATGATAAGCTATTGGCTATTGTTCACAAATGGATCTAAAGTATGATCCATTGTTGGAATTCAATCCATACCATAAGAAATTTGACTTTATAATGGAGAACTTCAAAGAAATCATGGGCACTTTGAGGACTAAGAAGATAAACTTGGAGTTGAGTCTAGGTATATAGGAGCAAGGTACCAAGCCAATTGAAATGAGGCCAACATACCAACCTATAGGAAAGAGGCCTATTTATAGGAGGAAAAGAGATGATAGCAGTGATGAGGAAGAAGAGAACAGAAAAGGGAAACAAATAATGAAATTTCCTACACAACCAGGTCCAAAAATTCAAAACGCCTAGGGAAATTAAGATCATTGATTTGGAATCATCACCTGACAATAGTCCCTCACCACCACCATTTGAACCAAGTCCTAAGAGGAAAAAGACTGATCAACCAAATGAGGATTTGGTGGATGAAATTGTTATCACTGATTAGGACATGTAGATTGGTATGCCTTCCCCTCCTAGGCCAGCTGAGTTGGTTCTATCCAATTTGGATATGAAAGATAAATGTGTGCAAGATGTAAGAATGGAGGCATGTAAGGAGTTTCTAGATGATAGTGTATTTGTAAAAAACTCCTATCTTCATGACCTGGAATTGATTTCACATCAAAATATGGTTGCATGTGACTGTACAGTGCTACATAATAGGAAAAATACATAAATTTTGAAAAAAATACACAGATTTTTGAATGTCAAGAGCTTGTATTTTAAATCCTCAACCATCAACAACCATTACAATGATCACTTTATTCCTTTTAAAGGCCTTTACATGTCAACCACTGAACAACCACCTCTACAACTGGCTTTTTAATCTCTTATAATCACATGAAACATAAAACACACTAATTTCAAGGTTGTTAACATCACTATTGAAATGTTTTAATTTTTTGACTTTTCAAACATTAAAAAGTATATCATTAAATTAATTATGTAATGGCATAAAAATTAAAAACATTATGAATTAATTATGTAACCATATAAGTCAAATATAATTCTATCAAGAAATTAATATCAAATAGATAATATAATTGCATAACTCATACATTTCAATGTCATTGATCTTCTTCTTCATCCAACTCTTTGTCTGTATCATCCGATCTAGATTCAACATTGTAAGGATTGTTCATATCATCATCATCGTCATTGATATTAGTTTCGATAATTTCATCATCCACACAGATATCATCTTCATGAACATTAACTCCTACATCATCATGATCTAGTTCCTCCTCTTCGACATCTTTGTTAGGGACATCATCAACTAACTGTTGATCCTGATCATCATCTACATCATCTTCTAGTTCTTTGGCATCTTCTTCTTCCACCACATCATACTTTACCGGCCTTCCTCTTGGATCATGTCTAACAACAAATGACCAACTTTGTTTACCTGGAACCTCTGAGTAAAATACCTGCTCACATTGGTTTGGAAGAACATAGAGCTCATTTCTAGCTCGCTTGATCGACCTCGTATTAACCATGGTAAATCCATTATCATGTAAAATAATAGTTCTCTCATGATCATTTTCCTTCAATCGTATCCTGTACTATAGGACAACAAACAAAATTAATCTGAAGGACTTAAAGTCACACTCAAGTATATCATCCAAAATCCCATAGTATTGATTTTCTGAAACTTTTGGATGTATGTCGCTTCTAGATGAAACATTAGTCACCTGAAATATTGTAGTTATACCAGAATCACAAGTTTTCTTCATGTCATCCAACATTTTGATTCAAAATTTATGACCATTGCACCACATAGCCTTATGGTGTTTCACCTGCAATATGTCAAACATGCAAAAATTATTGCAATATCGTCAGTTGATAAACATATTTATTCATGGCTGAATGTATGCAAAGAAAACTATCTCAACATATATATACATCAATATAATTGAAAATAATTAAATAATATGGGTGATTAATATATTTATACGTACATGTTTATCTCTTAAACCATATGCTAAATCAATTTCCCTTTATGTAACATTGGAATCTCTATTACAATGAGCTTCTTTAACCAATGAAGCCACACCTTCCCATGTTAATGTGTGACCAGATTGTTGACATCGTTCAATCCATACCATCATCTAATCAATATTTTTTATGACATACAAATGTAGTGCATCCCACTCTTGGCCAACTATATAAAAAAAAAATTAAATTCACAAATGACATATAATTAGTTAAATACCACAATATACAACCTTCATTTATCATTGATGTATATTGAAGATTAAAAATTAAATAAGTACAATATACATAAAAACTATATGTAAAATGTATTCTAATTAATCTTCATGACCATCTTATAATTACCTCTCACTTTCCTCAATCCACCTTTCCCCATCAAGTACTCCCCTTCGAATTTTTTAATGGAGTTGGGACCCCAAATGCGATCTACATGGATTTTTACTGCAAACTTAGGAAGATATTCACTAATGTACACCATGGTATGGTATACCATATATCCCTCCACCATAGAACCCTCAGAATGTGATCTTTGTCTAACCAAAGCCTTCAAAAATTTCAAGTGCCTCTCAACCATCCACATTGACCTTGTGTGTATAGGTCCACACAATTCAATCTCCTCAACTTGGTGTATGAGGTAGTGTTCTTGTGCATTGAAAAATGTCGAAGGTAGACACTTTTGCATTTCACACATTAACGAGGAATTTCTCTCTTCCAATAATTTATATCTTCTTTATGGATTTATTTATATGACAACCATCTATAATAAAATTTAACAAAAATATACAATATATTAGATAACAAGTAAAACAAATGGAAATTATAAGATCTATACAATGAATTGAACAAATATTGCTACTTACCTCATGTATTTTCCAAGATCATATATATCTTGCTTGTCATTGTTTTCGAAGTTGTCTGGGAGAGATAGAGGTAGAACGTACTGTAACAATTATAAATGATATTTTCATTATTTTTCCAAAAGTAGTAAATATAATACATTGAAAAGTACATGCATTATACAAGTGTATATAATATACCAGAATAATTACCTTAATGAAGGTATGCCAATCATGTGTTTCATCCCTGACCCAAATTCATCTTTCTTTGTTATTATATTGTTTATGTTCGCAACAAATCCTATAGGAAATCAAATTTTTCATATGACTTATTTTATAGCATTTTTTTTCTGCTCTATTAATAACCAAGGAAGGGAACTTATATTAATTTGGTCTCCATCGCTATTTAATTAAATGACATTTTTCATTGCATGATTGGCTTCCTAAATGTCACTACAAATTTTGATAATTTTTTCTATGTCATGACTTCCATCCAATATTTTTCATAACATTTCTATTATATTATTTCTGATATGCATTGTATCAAACAAATGTACAATTTCTAGCTGCTCATAGTAGGACAACCTACTAAATTGTCTAGGATAACTTTTCAATCCCCGTGGAAGTCGGCCATTAATGCCTTGACAACCTTCATGAAGCATATAAGTTAAACAAATTAACAACGACAATCATTGTCAATTACAGCATGAGTAAACACAACACAATATCAAAATATAAATTCAAAACATATCATATATGATAGATAAACAATTTGATCTAATGTATAACCTTGACGATTAATTCTATTATATTCCAACTTCTATAGGCGAGGTGTCATTCTTCGTGGTTTTGATGTAGTCTCTTCTTTCCATTAAATTTTTTTTTTTTCAGTAGTTCGATACTTATGATTTCTATGGAGGAAGTGCCTATACTCCTCAAACACCTACTTTTCTAAACTTGTTGAATGACAAAATTTTATCTTTGGACCACAAATTAGACATGCAAATTTTCCCTTTGTTTGAAGACCTACAAAATCATATATAATTGGATTAAATATGTCAATTTTTATAATTATATATAATGAATAGATTATTTTAAAAACATGCATGATATCTACTTCATAAAATTAAATATTGTTAAAGTGCAGAAACGTTATAACATACCACAAAAATGTGTTAGCCCTGGGCATCATGAATTGTCCATACAAGCATTGCATGGAATTGAAATTGTCTTTGTCCTATTGGTCTAGAGACGCCATACATAGTGATGCCATTCCATAACTTTAGTAACTCATCGATAAGAGGCTTGATATATACATTCATATCTTTAACTTGGTACTTACCTAGTTGAATGAACATAAACATTACATAATTATTATAACCATTTTACTTGCAATATATATAAATTAATGTACATGACTATTGAATAAAAAAAATATAAGTCATTATGCAACAAATAAGACAAATGAGATGCTACTACATTAAAGAAAATTGATGTAAACAAATACCTAGAACAATCATTAACAACATTATGTGCTCCCTCTTTATTGACATCCATGGAGGAATGTTATTGTTGATAACAAAAAATTCCCACACCGAGTAAATAGATCTCAGCTCTCCCAATGGATTAACACCATCTGCTCCCAATGAAAGCCTGAGATTACGAGGTTTTTCTTTAAAGTGTGGTCATTTTTCCTCCATGTCCCTAAATGCAGAACCATCTGCAGACATTTGAAGAATGTCATCTCTACTTATATTTCATGCATGGTAATCCATAAATTACACTAATAGTTTGCACCTAAATAATCATTGCATATGTGGAATGTTGGGAATATAACGAAGAACCTTGTGAGGCACCTTTTTTATTAGTTGATTTGTTCAATATCTATTGATATGACATTCAGGGCATTCTATTGCAAATTAATGTTGTTTATGATATATAATATGATCATTGGGACATGCATCTATTGCTTGATACTCTATTATGATATCTTTCATAATTCCAGATAAATATTGGTATGAACAAGGTAAAATATTTGATGGTGGTAACAAAAATTCACCAATCAATCTACAAAAAAAAATAGTTTGTTAATATAAAGAATATTAATGGTACATATTTCATGCTTTATTTAATAGTGATGAAATAACAACAATTAAAATAGATGAAAAAGATGACATATATGACATACCTTAACATCCGTGAGATTGCTATGTTTGATAAACCATTCATAACCTTCAAGTTCAACAACAACAATACAACAGAAAGAAGAGTTGTTTGGGAGCCTTCATAAAGGGGCTTGTATGCCTTCTCAAGTACAGGTAAATCATGAACATCATCAAAGTCATCTCGATCATCATGATCAGCTCTGCCACTAAATGTGTCATGGATCAATGTATCTATACCATCATCTTGAATTGTGTTTTCTGGCGCATGATCATCTTCTTCCATAGGATCATTAGCTTCATCTTCGATATTCACAACTCCATGTTCGTCCTCTTGCAAAACCACATTCTTCAAGCCGTGATAATCCATATCATGTTCCCTAGGGAACCCCACCTTTATAATAATGATAGATGCAAATAAACCATGATCATGATCAAGTTATTATATATATATATATAATGTTAAAACGATATAAACATTTACAAATTCAATCAATATAAACACATATAATGAACAATTTACCAATGGACAATAATCATGCCCCCCTTCAACATGACCATGTTTCCTACAATGTTTCTCAGCTATTGTGATTAAAAGTTGTCTCGTCTTTAAGCCCTTGCAATTATTGCAAGGACAATAACATTTCCCATCACCCTTTCTTTTCAATCTAGCCCACAATTTATTTTGTTCTGGACTAATATTATCTGATATGATTTTTATTTACCAAGCTTGATTATTTAGATCTTGAAAAAATATCAAACTCACACTCCAATAATTTTTATTCATAGATAGGTAACAAATCTAATAATTCTGATATTTTACACCAAAAAAATTTGGCATGCAACCACCCCTACAAAACAGAAGATAGTCTAAAGTTAATGACCCCAAAAAACACTTTAAAATGCTAATTCCAAAACTTATTAAATTCTTATTTTACTATGATTTCCAACCGTTAGACTCCTAAAATTAGAATATTGAACTTGATTGCAAACTTCCTACAACGATGGTGGTAACGAGCTAGTAAGAGCAAGTGACCCATTCCTAAGGAGCAACAAGTTGGAATCATCATTGTTAATGTCAATATGGATTTATCCTTTTAGTTAAAGATGCAATGTGTCACTTCTTATGACAAGCTTATCCCTAGGGCCCTCAACATTGAGAGAGCCCTAATCGCACAAGGAAGCACACACTAGTATAATTTTGCAAATAAATGACTAGGTGACTAAAAAAATTAGTCACAACAACTGAAAATGACTAAATTTAATCATTTTTTGCAACTCGGCTATAAATGAGTAAATAAATTACTAGTTTGGTCGTTGATTAAAAATTATTTAGTCACACAAATAAAAATGACTAAATAGTTATTTATTTAGTCACAATCCATTTGAATAAATCATTTAAGGAATCAAGAATATAGCCTACCAAAATACTCTAAAACATTAATAACACATACCCTAAAACTTTTGTCAAAATCTTATTTTTCAGGCGTAGCCCACCAGAATGGAGTTTTCATTTTAATAAACATACTCTAAAACCTTCGTCAAAACATTATTTTCAAGCATATACCACCAAAATGGAGAAGTTCTTTAGTAGTTTTTGACAGAGAACGGTGAGGAGATGTGCGTGAAAGGAGACATAGGATTCATTGTTGCTTATCTCATTCCTACTCTACTCAACAAATCTTACATTGTTCCCACTACTATTTGTAATCTAGGTATTTACTTGACATGTATTTGCATAATCTCAAATTCCTTCAGAGGATTTTGAAGTATCAATGTATCCTATATAGGGTTTAGAATGATTTCTTTTAATTAAAAAAATAAATAAATGATGCATTTCCCTATAATTAGATAATGTGGAGATCTCCTAAATTTGCCCCAACACACTATCCTCTTTGGCACTATATTCATTACTCCAGCTACTAGGGTTTTGTATGTGACATCTTTAATATCATCATTACTGTGGCTTTTAAATAGATCTCATTCTTTCCTTTAATCCTTTTCATGGTAACCCTTGAGTTCCATAATCCACCTTCAATCTCTTCTAAGAACGTTGTCTTAAGCTAGACTACATAGTATGCATATAAAGCAAGTCCTTCATCCCTGCCATTGTTCCAAACCACCACTCACTGCCTTGCTTAAAATGTTGTTTCCATAAGCACAATAGCATGTTTTAAAATCATGGTTGTCAGTGATTGACCATTAAGGTCACCCCTTTCATCAAGATACAATGAGATTTTTGTCTTCAAACTCAAGGCATTATGCAAGATAACATTGTTAATTGTTTGTTGTGTATGATTTTATTTTCTTGCACATTTACTGCTTTGCTAACTTCATTTAAGATTGGGTATTGCACCCTTAGCTACAATCTCAAACAGCTCACTCACTATCACTTGAAGATTCCTTTCATGAGCATCCTTCTATAAAATCAAGCTATGCCCTATAGACTGCCTACTTACTACAGGGGACTCATTGTTTCATGGTATTGTAGATCTTAAGATCCTTCAACCTTTACTGACACTACTTCACAGCCTACAAGGTATTATTCATTATTCTCCCATCTTTGATGAGTCTCAAACACCGCCAAACATGCAATCCACTACCTCCATTATACACGGCTAAGAAGAAACATTGAACCTATGATTACCATCATATTTCCATTTGACATTCCTGATTACTTTGTCTAACACTACCAAAAGTATTTGAAACCCTTAAGGTCGCTATAAGGGGTAAGGGAACTCACCGCTAAAATTTCCACTTTACTATGCAAGGTTTGAGCTTTATTATCTTGTCACTGCCAACCTCTTTTTGACTGTCACATCTCAAGTGACTGTCATTCTTCTTACCGTAGATTGTATTTACAAATGTCACTAAGCTACATAGTGTGCTTGTTATTGGCTACAATCTTTAGATTGCAAGATTTTTTTATTAGCTACAATGTCTCAATCTTTCTGGTATTGCAACCTCACTAATCCACTAGAGTAATTGTTTATGTTTCTACAGAGGCCTAGGATTTGTACCCTAATCATGCTCTTACCAATGCTTATGTTGGTATTAAAAAACAACCTTAAATCTTTTGTCAAAAAATTAGTTGTCTTTGTGGTATGATCTTGGATTGTATCCTAGAGTGTGTGGGAAGCTTGTGTTTGATCATTAAGGTATGTAACCCTGATCAGGGAAATGTATCATATATAGCATGGTTCATTCTTTAATACTTTCCATAATGGTTATTAGCAAATCAAATTAGTATAGTTTGTGGTAACCCAAGATTGCATTCAAGTATGTAACAAACTTGGATTGTAGTTTAAGCTATACACTTTTAAGTAACATTCATAAGGTTTAGAAAATCTTGATCACACTCTAGAATAGCCCATTAAACATGGGTTGTGCTTGAATGCACTACATAATTGATATAACACAACCACTCTACATATCAAACAAAGTTATAGGCTCTTTATTGCAACAAGAGGTGATCACTCTTGGATCATGCTATAATTAAATTATAACCTGCTAAACTTGAGACAACCTGAATGCACCCAATGATGATTGACACCTACATTATAAAACCTGGATTAACTACATTATATGAGTGCCTCCATTTCTATCACAACATAGCCACATTAAACTTGGGTCAGACATGAATGCATCTTGTATTTGTTATAGCACAACTATGCCACATGACCAATAGAGTTATGGATCACATAATTACAGTCACAATAATTTGTTCCTTGGTTGTGATCTTATGGTGATTCGACACAACAAAATCTGAACATGAAATTCTCAAAACCATAAACCTCTAAAAATAAAATTTGATGAGATGTTGCTTTAAAATATGATTTTCAAACCTAGAACTACAAATCTGACTTCACAACTGAATTCTGCAAAAGACAATGACTACCCTCAACCTAGTGATATCTTCTTCAATTTTTTCTAATTTTTCCCAAGAAAATTGTCCTTAATTCTCCACAAACTGTATCAAGTAGAGAAAATTTGCAAGTATAGCAAAACAATGTTGCAATAAATCAGCGAACTCACTTTTCTTTATGTTGGCCACAATTTTATTTTTTTCTTATTTTTCATGTTTGTTGAAATTTCGACGAACATTGGGGATAAACTTCTAAAAAAATGAAAATTACACATCAAATTTTACAAGCACCCGACAATACATCAAATTATATGTATTTCGTCAAAAAAATTCGTCAGATTTTGCAGTCAAATGTGTTAGTGAGGAAATCCAATCACAATATTATAATTCAATGCAAGTGGCTATGTTTGTTTATATTGTATATAGGCATGCATATAATAACACAAAGGATGATAGAATTTTTTTGAGGGAGTATCATTTCTATTTGAGTGACAACCCGTTACACTTGTCAGAGGTTTTTCAATACTATTTCAATATATTTTCATACAAATTTAAGAGAAAGAGGAATCTAGATGAAAAAACATCTCATATGGCTAGATAATTGTACGGGATAGTTCAAGAATACTCAAATGTTCTATTGATTAAGTAGGGTTCACAAGGAACATAATATCCAAGATATGTGGAGTTCTTTTGAAGCTAGACATGGTAAAGGAGAACATGATGGAGATGGTGCTTGTGTTACAAGAATTATTGCTAGAGAGCAATTGAAATTTGAGGATGTAGTAAAATTTAATAATACACGTAGGATTGTAGATTGGTGTAGTACAAAAATATCTATAGGATCAAGTGAGTACTCTACAATTAGTTGATTTTTTTGGTTGGTTGAAGAAGAGAACATTCTACCTAGACTTGATTGTGAGACAATCAGTGGATCTACTAAATGGAATTCATTTAAGAGTTTGAATGCAAGCACATGGACTATTTGGACATGGGAGCTTGCATGTATTTGTCAATTTTGTATTTCAAGAGATTGGGAAGCATGTGAGAAAACAAAATGGGTTGAATATTGGAAGCAAAGTCATTGATACCTGCACAAGCA
>VDFB02322949.1:63762-75870 GCA_007258455.2 Sequoia sempervirens
AGACCCTCCTTCCTGCATTCTCAAAGAGTAAAGCTTCTTTCTTAGGAATAGCTTATTCACCAAAGATTTCCCCTGATAAATAGATGCCAGTCTCTTCCACAAGAGAGAAGCAGACTTCTCTTCATGCACATTGAGAAGAATCGAGTTTTCCAAATAGAGCCTTATCAACTCCTTCACTTTCCTATCTGCAAGGTCCCATGCTTCTTGTTTCATGCCTATAGGTTTAGTTCTAGACACAACAAGCCAAAGGTCTCGATCTACTAAGAGATCCTCCATCTTGAGTTTCCACAATTCAAAGTTACTGCCATTGAATTTCTCTATTTCAATCTTCCTAGAGGAACTAGACATCTTAATCTATAAATAGAAATAACAATCTCTACAAAACTCCCACTGAACAGTATTGACTCAAAAACCAATATACCCCCAAGGATAACACAACTGGCCAAGCTCTGATACCACTTGTAAGGAAAACTAGATGCGAAAAACAATTTTCCTAACATCAATACCTCAGGAAAGAATGCAGAAGTACCTTTAATTTTTCAATTACAGTCAAATTGAGATGTACTATGAGACAGATTACAGAAACAGAGTATTTAGACAAACACACATGAACACTAGATTTACGTGGGAAAACCCTTACGGGAGAAAAACCCACCACACCAAGAGAAATCACTTTGTATTACAGTAATCAAAGTTACATACAATTCCAGACTTATCTTTTTGGTGTCATTAAACAACAGCAATCATCATGTACATTCTTCGAACATAAAACTTTCAAGTTACAACCTTTACAGATTTTTAATCCTTCACACTTCACTATTGATCAAACTATTATCCAACATCAAAACATCTATAATTTCCAACTATATCCATGGCGTTCCCTGACTATCGAGCTCCCTCACATAACCGTCGCAACAAATAGACTCCCAATGGTTCCAATTCGGCTCTTATGATTCATCCACGTGATGCCACATTAGAAGTCATACACAGTCAACAGAATTCGAATTACATTGGCATCTCGGTGAGACACTAACAGTGTCTCGCTGATGCCACATTGACCACTTATCGATGTCGCCAAGAGCCTCTGTAGTCACCAAGATATTATATTGAGTTCCAACAGATATACCGAGTCATCACGTAGTCGTTCTGACTTATCACTTTTTCCAGAAGGTCATGGCGAAACACTAAGATTATACTGAAGTTCCCATATCTACCGAGCACCCAATGGAAGTCGGCAAGACTTACTCCTATCACCAAGAGTTCATAGCGATATTCATATGCTACTCCGAAATGTTCACCTGTCGCCAAAACATTTGTCCATCACTAAGACTTCTTATCGATCTCTATGACTTATCCTGAACACCTTTTGTCTATCACTAAGAGTTACCCCGACAGCCATTAGCTATCAGCAAGACAATAGCTTATCGCTCAAACTCAATAACGAAACCTAAGAGTTATATCGATAACTCCTGAGTAGTCCCTGTCGGCGTAGCTTTCTTCTATCGCTAAGACCTTCCCCGATAGCTTTGAGTTATATCAAAGATAACACTTAAGTCTTCCCAATGAAACAAAACAAGCAAAAACTGTCGACATAACATTTGATTTCGTGGTGACATCTTACTGAGTGAATATAGGTTATTTCGAAGACCTCAATACATACACTGTCGGCAAGAGATAAACACTTCGCTGAGACATCTCTCCGAAAGTTGAAGCCACTTCGAAACTCCAGTCGCCAAGAGTCTCGTCGATACACAACAGAAAGACCTTTTGGCCAAGGCTCTCCCGAGTGCTATGAGGTCATAGCGAATAAACCAAGCTACAATGATAGACCCCATAGTGTACCTTTCGGCAAGACAATATCTAGGTCACAACAATTTGTTCATAATTGGATAAAACAAATTGCTAGTCGGCCAGACAATCAGAATGTCACACCGACATTGCTCCAGTCGCCAAGAGTCTCGTTGATACACAACAGAAAGACCTTTCGGCCAAGGCTCTCCCGAGTGCTATGAGGTCATAGTGAATAAACCAAGCTACAACGATAGACCCCACAGTGTACCTTTTGGAAAGACAATATCTAGGTCACAACGACTTGTTAAGAATTGGATAAAACAAACTGCTAGTCGGCCAGACAATCAGAATGTCACACCGACATTGCTCTAAAGGAGGTTTCAGCCTGTAATGTTTGAGGCACATATTTCCAACAGGTTTGTATTACTCAAAATATCATTTCATTGCCTAAGGAAAAATACCAAAGTGATGTTTTAAATTTCAATCTTCACATAGGCTCCCTTATTGCTACACATGCATATACAAGCATTATTCGAGCTCTAAACTATTAAAATATTAAGGATTTAATTAGCTATAAGATGTAAAGTTGTTGTTTAGACATAATCCATCATCTTTTACATATCTTTATTCACTCCTAGTGCTTCAGATAAATTTGTGTAAATGAGACAGAAATGTGAATCTTTTACGACAAAGAAATTTCTTAAAAGGAGGGGGGAGAGAGAAATGGGTAGGGGGAAAGAGAATGCTTGAATGTATAGCAAAGTATAACATTTTGATCATTATAACAATGAAAAAAATCTTAAGTTTGAATCATTAATATCATTTAGAACATTTATGATCAAGAATGAATGTAAGTAGAGATTTTTTTTCATACTTGCAGATGGTACAAAATTTCATGGTTAAGTGGAAGCCTCCCATCAACAACAAGATCCAAATATCTGTGTATCTATCTCAATCGAGCCTCTAAACCCTTGAGGAATTTGTCAGTTTTTCTACTAACCTATTATGCACGAAGTCAAATTTTCACGGTTATGTCATCACTAAAAACAAAATAAATAAATTTGAAACCAAATCCACACACAACACAATGTGGTATTCATATAAAGCCATACAAAAAACTAAACTTCGGAACATTGGAATGGAAAAATTTCAAATTATGATCGCGAGCATGGATTGAGAATTATAAAGATCATTTTGCCACCATAGTGAAAAGTTAGCACTTTCTTTCATCTTTGCATATTGGTTTGATGCTTCAAACAATGCATTTCTTATATTGAAAAGTGCATTACCTTATTGAGCTTCTCTTTGTTTTGAGAATAGTTTAATATCCTCTTGTAGACCAACCATGTGATGGTGGAAGCTCATTTTATTCCCCCTCACATCACTCTCAATTCCCATACCCAGTATAACATTAATCATTCATTCATCCATTAATAACATATAACATTCATGCATTCATCCATTAAAAACATATAACATTCATTCATTAACATATAGCATTCATTAATTAATATATTCACATTCATTCATTAACATATAATATTCATTCTTTCAGTTTTTACATATTATCAAAAATATGGTTGTCATGATATGATTACAATCACTTTTTTTGTTTCTTTTTTAAAGCTAAAAAAATCTGAAGTGGAGTATGGATACAAATCATATATCCTCCTTTTGGATTTATTGCGCACTCTACTGCAATCTTAATTAATAGCCTAGTCATCACGCTCACAATGTGAACTGCCATTTTAACGAGGGGTTTCTTTAATAATAAAATGTTAAAATGATATGTTTTATTATTATTGTTGCAAGTATTTCATTAATTAAAAGAACATTAGAGTGGTTCTCTTTACCTGATGGGTCCACATCATGTTCCTAAACTTCTATTATAGACTCATGCTCAACATGCTGAACACCCTCTAAATCCTGATCTGTAGTTGAAACATGAAAGGTTACATTAATTAATACACCAATTGAAATTAAATATGTTTAAAAGAACATGAGAGTGGTCCTCTTTACCTAATGAGGCCACATCATGTTCCTGATCATGCTCAACACGTTGATCATGCTCTACATGCTCTACATGCTCTAAAGTTGAAACACGAAAGGTTACATTAATTAGCCCGCCATTGCAATTAAATATGTTTAAAAGAACTTTAGAGTGGTCATGTTTACTTGATGGGGCCACATCATGTTCTTGATCTTCTCTGGCCTGATCATGCTCAATATGTTGATCACGCTCTACATGCTCTAAAGTACTAGGATGCACAACATGACCTTCATCGTAGGTTGTGCTCCACCCTCACTAGGTGCATTCCAATATCATGTGCAATATTATCATTGCTTGAATGTTTAAAACAAATAGGCATGTAATTACTTTTATGGTGGAAATTAATATTGAATAGATTGCACAAGTAGATTTAAATAAACTTTATTGAGTTTATTTACCTACATGTCAGATGCAGTGGAAGATTGTTTTTGCCCAGTCAAGACTCTTAGGCGTTTAGCCATGGCTCCATAGCCTTGCTAGAAGGCAATCTTCAGGTCTTTTTCTATGGGAACTCTATTGAATTCAGAGCCCTATATTTTTGCATAAGATCATGAATTTTGCTTCTATGGTATGATAAAACCAAAATTGTTTTCAATTTATTTTTTAGATACAATATTTCATTTATTGATACTTATAATTTGTGCGGCTAATTTCATATAGCCACCAAAGCCAAGTTTGTGCTGCCCGTGTTTTTCTAGTCTTTCCTTTGTTGCCTTCGATGTGTCGGGCAGCCTATGAAAAGTTTGAAATATGTTAGATTATGTAAAAAGAAAGAGTAATCAATATATAATTACATTGTTGATAGTATCACATACCTTCCTTGGCCCGGTGGTGTCTTTCCTTTTTTCTTTTCAGCCTTTTCCTTTCCATCCAACACCAGGTCCTTCCACTCCCTCTCCAAAATCATGGGGGGACGCTTGTACTTTTTGTTCTTCTCTAAATGTGACCTATATTGGTCCCTTTTAGATAGGTACCAGTTTTCTTAAGGACCTTGGTTCAGTTGAATGTTTTATCATCGAACAACACAACTAAATGGTTAATGAAATCATCTTTTAAATCTTGATTTTGGGAATTCCACCGTCTATGTATGGTGGGCCCGAAGAGCTCCAATGTAATATCACTTAGATGTTTATAAAAAACATCATTTCTTGCAAAATGATCATGGGATCAATAGTCTAAAAAGAGCGATCAATAAGTAAATTTCAATCGGATTATATATAATAATAATTAAAACATTTTAAAGTACCTGGGACCTTCTCTATCTTTATGGGAACGAAATCCCTGGTCACCACAAATGTGACTGACAATGTTCCCGTACTAGTAATACAGGAAGATCCAGTAATTTTTTCTAAAATATCACCAGTACTAGTGGCCTCTACATTCCTAGGTACATGTCCTAACGCATGTTCTGGCATGTGTTCGCTACTAGAGGGTGCACTAACGGATGCTTGCATGGTATGTGTTGCTGAAATTTCAGACGACAATATAGGCATGGATGATGGGGTCAAATAATGTGATGTATGCGTAGGAAGATCATGATGGACACTTGTACCAACCCCTACTCCTTGGGAAACACTTGCAGTACCCTGATCATGGCCAGAAGCATCATGAGGATGTAAAAATTCTTGTAAAAATAACACATATTTTAGTTCACGACATAAAAGAGTACAAAATATAAAACCATGAATGAAATTATGTTATAATTAAAGACCTCATGACAACTTACTTGCAAGTTTTGTGATCTCTTGAGCAGCCAATATTTTAACCCTCTCTCTTATCTTGTCTGTTTGAAGCACTATGAATAACAACTTAATGATTTCTTCATTGCATTTTTTTGGGGTCTTCCTTATCATATCGAGAGGGTTTGTTGAATAAGTGATGTCATCATCACATAATATTGACTGCAGCTCCCTATGGATGCTCTTGTCTATTGCTAGTTCCTTTCCCCGATCAGTCGATTGCAACAAGAATATTAAAAACATTATAGAAATTAACCCAATAAACTTATGAAAAAAACATAATAATAAAATATTTTTCTCATATCTAATTTGTACAATTACAATGAGGTAAACCTATTGAGTAGAAGTGCCTGAAGATACATTGTGATCTATGTTCTGGGCTGGAGCCTTCTCTGTATGATCAATGTCCCGCTGTGACAAAAATTAAATATAAAAAAACATTACTGAAATGAAACCAATAGACTTACGAAAAAAAACATAAGAATAAAATGGTATATTGGAGTCATTAATTGGAGGTTGGGTAAAATGGTACATAGTACATACCACCCCCATAGTAACTGTGTTTGTAACTAAGTGATTCAAATTGTAATCCATTAGCAACTCTTCCCCTGTAGTTATTGATTTTATTGCACATACGAATACACAGTTTCCCTCGCACGGCTCGAATATGCAATTGGGTTGCTTATTTGTTGACCCACGTGGTGTAATGTTTATAAACCCTATAATATTCCCTAATGCTTTTGGCCTTTTGTTAATGTACATAGCCCTCCTTTAATTTGATCCTTATCTTTTAGTTGTATATAATTTGTTGATAGTGCATACATACACATATTTCGTGTATATCGAACCAGTTTCATCCAATCTTTGTAACTGTAATAGGGTCCAACATACTCCATCAATTCAGCAACTTTTTCATAACAAACCTTTATTCCATCCATGAAAAATAGGCCCAAACCATGTAATGACGATGGTGCTATGCAATATATCCTCTCATTGACACAAAAATCAGTGTTTATTGGAGAAAGTTCCTTGGGTACCCATTGTTTCCGTAGATGTTTGTACCTCAAGGGCACCTCAACATTGCCTATGCTCTCATCATCATAAGAACATGACCCCCCTTTAGCAAGAAAAAATTCCATGGGTTTGCAGAATTTTCTTCTAATCTTTTGACCTCTAGTTGATCTCCCTCTTTTAGACATACTACATGTCTCGCTTTCCTCTTCTCTTCTTGAATTTCCCTCGCTTGAGGAAGACAGATTTGAAAAATACCTATTTGGTGGTACCTGCACTCATAAGGATGTTGGATGAAGTTCTTTCATGGTGATGTGATACAAAGGTGACATTATGATTAATCTACTGATGTGACCAAGAGAATGATGATGAAGTGAGAGCTAAATTAATGGAAGAATTCAAGACCATCACTCCTGAGGAGGGGAGAAAATTGGTAAATCAAGCTTGTGTCTTGATTTTTCCTGAGTGGGACATTGCACATGTTGTAGCTTTTAACGCTATTATGAAGTCCAAATATCCCATGCAAGATTCTAAAGAAGAGGTCAAGGAAACATTGCAAGATTATGCCTTTAGTGTAGAATATGAGACCTTGGAAATTTGGGCTTTGGCCCCTCAAGGGAGAAAGCCAAATGTTACTAATATTAACCCAAATTTAAGAGGAGGGTTGATAATAAAAAGAGCTTCAGAGACCTCAACCACATAGGCCACTAATTTGATTGTAAATGTGGCCAAATTGGCCCAAAAGACTACTGAAAGAGAGGAGGCTAAAAAGAAAAGCCTAATGGAGAAGTACAATTTCATAATTGGGGAATATAGCAAGATGCAACAAAGGAATGTTGAGCTGCAAACTGAGTTGGACAGATTAAAGTATAGGAAGATTGGGGAGACATCAAGTGCTCTAGGGATTAGAACATCTCCTTCCACATACGGGTCAACACCTCCCATTTTTTCTACACCAAGATCCCCTAGCCAAAATCATTCCCTCAGCCATACTTCAGAGCTAATTGATGAATAAATAAAATGCTCTGTTGATCCTACAAAGAAGCAACTTATGCACAAAATTGCAGAGTTACAGGCATCCTTGAAGGTAAGTGAGGAGGGAGTACTTTTAAAGCAAAGGGAGGTTGTTAATACTGTATTGAGGCATTTGAATGAGAAATTTGGTGACAAATTGCCATCTGTGTATTCTTTATACTCTTTATTATTAGATGCTATAAAAAATTGATAGGGATCAGGAGGTAGTAGTACCATTAATTGAAAATTGGATCCCTAGGGCCAATGATTTAGACATAATGTATAAAGCTTCAAGGTTTGATATAAATAATAGGCCCAAGTCATTAAAGCCTACTCAGGTGTTAGTTAAGTCATTGCAAGGTTTTCAAACCTTATCAGATGACTTGAGTAGGAAGATCAGAGATTTGGTGAAGAACTTTGATGATTGGAGCAACACATTGTTACCTGACATAATTGATGAGCAGGGAACTATCAGGTCACTCCAATAGTGGCAGGATCGGGCAAATGAGGTCATCAATGATCAAATTAGATTAATTTGTGATGACTCAAATTAGGATTTGTTGGTGATCTGTATGGAAAAAATCATTAGCACCAGCTCATTCTTGGAGTCTTTTGAAAGAGAAGCGAATTAGGTGGCAGTTAAGTATAAACCTTATAGTGTCAAGGTGAATGAGGTGATCAATTTTGATTGGCCAACTGATGAAGAGTACTAGAAATGGGTAAATGTATATTTAACTAAGGAAGAGTGAAAAGGAGTAGGCTCCTAACAATTGACAAATTAGCTATTGCAGTTACAACATATTCTAGTTTTGTTTTTTGGTGATAGTCTAGGCACATAATTCTTGAAGTTTTTTGTTGCTGCATCAACCATTCTCAGCGGGCACAATGAATAAGAAGATTCTCCGAGGAGATTGTTGTTGTAAAAAATTTTTGGAATATCACAAGGCGGTCAAATTGGCTGGTGACATGTGTGCTTTCTGGCCTGATGCTTGTTTTCTCCTTCTTTTTCTATAAGAAGGATTTCAAGGCCAGAAGTACGGGTTAGCAAGTTAGATATTTTGGTTGAGTCTAGATGAAGTTGCGGAGCAAATTGTAAAGTCTGATGGTTTTAGGGAAAATGCAATTTAGGTTTTGAGTCATTTTGTAGTAGGTTTTGAATTCATAGGGATTTGATGTTTTATGACAGTACTTGCATTTGAATTGATATGATTAATTCAAACTCATGTCTCTCCATTGTACAAGCATATCTTAATTTTGAATAATATGATCAAGGGTTGTTTCGTTCATCTCATTGTTGTGGTGTGTATGATTCTTGTTTTAGATTTAATTCAAGGAATTAATTAAAATGCTTGAATGGGATTGTAGGTGGATATGTTCTGTATAAGGATTTGATAAGTAGTATTGGGTTAGAATACATATTGATGAGATTGTAAAGCAATGTTATCAAGGATCTTATATGTTATGTGTTAAATATGTCATAAACCCTTAGATGCTTATAAATTTGACTCCTCCAATGGATATATGGCATTGATCTAAGTTGTACTTATTCATATGGTTCAGTATTTGTTCTCCTTTATCTAGAGTTTGCTACAAATTGCAAATCAATGACTATCTTATACTGTGAAATGTTGTTATAGTTATCTCATGCTCCAAATAGTTGACATTATTGATAAACAACCAATTCTATTCAGTATTATCCTATTATGTTGAGCTATTAAATGAGATTATTTATTGTTGTTAATGTTGTTTATGATGATGGTGCAGAGGTTGTAAACACATTAAGGGATCACCCTCCCAGGTCTTGTAGAGCCCAAAGTGTAGGAGGTCTTTAAAATCCTCATTAGTTGGTTCAGGTCCTTCGAGCTACCCTTTATTGGAATTGGAAATTCCATAGGTAGATTAAAAGATCAACCTGCTTACCGTAAAAACAACCAACACCTTGCATATGTTTTTGGTGTAGGTATTAAAGGAGAATTTTATGCCTCTATTTCCATTCATTAGATCTACCTTAGCCTAGCATATACTTGGGCTAAGTCTACAATTGCTTCCGACTCATGCAATGAAGGATATGTGTGATGAAATCCTAGACCTCAACCAAGATGTGGGTAGATTATGGGATTTTTTCCAAGCCCTGAGGTTGGCTGATAAAAATGTGAAAGACTAAGCTATTTTTTATTTTTTTCCTATCTTATACCATTTTACGAGAATGGGGGTGCCAATGTACGAGAGGATCTTTGGAAACTAGGCATGAAAATTGTAGGTTAAAGAGAATGGGGGTGCCAAACTTATAGTACTCATTGCCCCTTGGTCATCGATTTTCCCTGAGTGCCCTCAACCTCATCCTTGGTGTTAGTATTGACCTTGTTTTCACTCCTCCAAACTCTTCCTTGGTGCTGATATTGACCTTGTTTTCACTCCTCCAAACTCTTCGTCGGGGTTGGTATTGACCTTGTTTTAACTCCAAACTCTTCCTCGGCATTGGCATTGACCTTGTTTTCACTACTCCAAACTCTTCCTCGGCTGGTATTGACCTTTCACTTCTCCAATTTGAGAAGAGCTACAACCTAGTTTCATTAGGTTTTACAGTATGTTAATTAAATTGAAAATTTTGGCACCATTTAGCTAGGTTTTAATATTCTACAATATTATTTAAACATATATTAGCTATATTTTACATAATAAATAATATAATTATTCAACTTATTATAATTATATATTATATTCTTTAACAAAATTATTAAATACGTATAAAATTATTATAATTAATAATTAATAATAAGTATATTTTTATATAATACAAAATATAATTAATATAATATATATTTAATATAATAGTAATATATATTAATATGAGAGAGAGAAACTAAATTTTGATTGGTTGTTTCATATCAACAATCCAAGGATGGCATGTGTCCTTGGGGAGTTATGCTCAAGGTAGCATTCCATTTTATTAAAGATATGATAATTCTCCTTTAAGACCTCTTCAATGTACCCATTGCACACTTAAGGAGACAAAAATAAATATAGGGAAGAAAATATAGAGAGAGAGGGAGATAATGAAAAACATACAAATAGAAAGGGAGACAAAGAGATAGAGAGAGGTAGAGAGATAAAGAGATAAGGATGAATAGATAGAGATATAGGGAGGGTGATTGACATATCTCTCCCTGTCGTTGTCTACATCTCTATATCTCCCACTATCTATGTCACTCCCTCTCCCCCCCTCTATATATTGAGCAATCTCTCCCTCTCCCCCATTTCTCTCATTCACTCCATCTCTCCCTCCATCTCTCCTACTCTATATCTCTATCTCTATTTCTCTTTTTATCTCCCTCTCACTCCTCTCTCTATATCTTTCTATCTATATCCCTTTATCTCCCACCCCCTCTCTATCTCCACCTCTCTATCTCTCACCATCTCTCCCTACCTATCCACCCTATCCATCAACTCTCTATCTCCACCTCTCTTCCTTTTTCTTCCCATATATCTCCATCTCTCTTTCTCTTCCCATTTATCTCTATCTCTCTCTTTCTCTCCCCATCTATCTTTATCTCCCCATATATTAACTAAGAAGCCATGCAAGCATACAATAGTATATGTTGGTAAAACTATAATAGTGTTTTATTAAACTATAGTAACACTTATCTTTCTAATGTCAAGTCTTCTTATAAAAATATTGTTTTATTAAACTATAAGTAGATTATTGTCACCACTCTTCATTCAACATGAAATAGAGTATGTAGCAATTGTTTTGTTTCTTTTTTCAAGTTTCATTAACCAAGATATTTACTAGGTTGAATAAAGTTGTGTTATGACCATTCATCTCTTTAAAATAATTAGACAATATTAGCGAGATCAGGAAGGAGAGAAAACTAAACTCCTTCAAAATAGGGGTAGTTGTGGGTTTGTTGGTTTTCTTTGTATACTATATACTTAGTTCCTCTAGGATAAATAAGTCACTTTAGATCATTTTCTTAGTTGTGTATCCTAACTAATATAGAGTAATCTTTTTCATTTTAATTGACTAATGCATAATAGTTTATGAGTTGAAAGAATTGTTTCCATTCTTTGTAGTTTTTATATTGGAATACAATTCATATTTAATTTCATGCTAATATACTTCTTTCATAAAGATATTTGTTTGAAATAAGTGCTTCATAACCCATCTAGTCAAATCATAATTAACCTATCAAAAAGGCAATAGGAATTTTCTAAAGAAAATAACACTTGACCCAAACATAAGTTTATGGCCTTCATAGAAAGGAGTGATCCACCTTAGCAATAACAACTACTTGATTTAGACCTGGGTATGTGTAGAATCATGATGGGTCAAAAAGTGGCAACATGAAAAAAAGTAGCGTTTTGAACTTGCCAAAAAAAGCAAAAATCCCGAGTTGACTTTTTTTTTGGGTTGGGTGTCAATACATTGCTCCATAGCAATGCCCAAGCCAAATTAATACAAATTTAATATCCGATTTGTTTTGGATATCCAATTCGTGTCTA
>VDFB02322949.1:76324-92453 GCA_007258455.2 Sequoia sempervirens
GTTAAAGGTTTAGGGTTATGGGTAGAGGGGAGAGAGAGAGGGATTAAATGAGAGAGAGAGGGAGGGAGTGGGAGAGAGATAAAGAGTAGAGGGTTAAGGGTAGAGGGTAGAAGGTAGAGGGTTAAGGGTAGAGGGGAGCGAGATAAGAGTGAGTGAGAGAGAGAGACCTAAGATAGGGAGAGGGGGTAGGAGGGTGAGACTTGTAAGGAAAGCTAGATGCAGAAGCAACTCTCCTGACGTCAAAACCTCAGGGAAGAACATAGAGATACCTTTTAAATTTTACAATTACAGTCCAATTAAGATGCACTTTGAAGTAAATAGCAGAAATACAGAATTTGAAAAACTTAGAAGAACACCAGATATACGTGGGAAAACCCTTACGGGAGAAAAAACCCACCACACCAAGAGAAGTCACTTTGTATTACAGTAAAAAATAATTATATACAGAGTTTTGACTTATCTTTCTGATGTCAGATTACAACAGCTTTCACAATGATAAAACTTATACAGGAACCTTCAAGTTACAATCTTTACAAAATAGAAATCACTCTAATACAATCACATAGCAATCTGTCGATTCAACCAATTTTTCTTCGAACCCATCACAATCTGCAATCATAGAGTATAACCATGTTGCCCCTGTCTGTCGAGCTTCCTCTCAAAACTACCATAACAAAATGTCTTCCAACAGTTCCCATTTGGCTTCCCTGATTGGTCCATAAGATGCCACATAGGAAAGTCAAACAGTCAAAAGGCAATCAAGTTGTGTTGGCATATCAGTGAGACACTGACCGTGTCTCCCCAATGCCAACACAGTCAGCATTCGATATCACCAAGAGTCCTTACAGTCAACAAGAGGTTATATCAAGTTCACCCATTGCATTGACTTTAGTTTTCCTTTTGGAAAGACTATTTCTCTTCGGTGAGACCACATATCGATATCCTAAGTCACACCGAAGAGTCATTATGTCGGTAGGACATACCGCTCTCGCTAGGACCTCACGCCGAGCCTTCAAGTTAACCTGAGTGCATCCACTAGTTGGCAAGACTTATTGCTTTCACCAAGACTTCATACCGAGGTCCTATGTCATACCAAAACATTAGCATTTCCATTGGCACCCATCTATCGCTAAGACATTCAACTGTCGCCAAGAGATTTCATCAAGATCTTTATGTTATATTGAGCACCGAATGGTCGGCAAGACTTACCACTCTCGCTGAGACTTCTTACCGAAATCTCCAAGTTACCCTGAAACCATCATTCGCTAAGAGTTATACCGAAGACCCCTCATCATCAACGAGACTTATCACTGTCACCAGGAGTTCTTAGCAAAGCCTCTATGTTACACCGAAGACTCCAAGTGTAACACTGTCGGTGAGACTTCTGATATTCGATGTGACATCATATCGAAACAAGCCTTTTGATGAGAGTTTCCTCAATGACTTCAAACTAAACGATGTCGGAAAGACTTTCCATTGATTGCTGAGACTTCATACCGAAGTCATTGTGTCATCGCGAAGACTCCAAGATTTTCCCCATCGGCGAGACCTTTCTTCATCACTGAGACTTCTTCCCGAACTAAGCCTTTTGGCCAAGGATCTCCCTGATAAATGATATGTATGGCCTGTCAACCAGAGATCTCCACGCAGTAAGAGGTCACACCGAACACAACATGTCACACCGAAGACTCCAATGTGTAACCGTTCGACAAGACTTCTGCAAGGTCAAAGCGACCTGTACAAAACATAAGGCTACAAATCTGCTCGTTGGCCAGACATAGAATATGTCACACCGACTTTGCTCCAATAGAGGTTTCAGCCTGTGGGATTGAGACATATTTTTCTAACAATCTCCCACTTGACGAAGATCACATAGGCACCTCTAGAGCACAACAAAACTTACTGAAAATCATGGGCACTAAGGCCCATTGAACTGGCACACCATCTGAACTTGTATGTGCTCACTGGCTTCGTCAATGCATCTGCAACATTCTCCAAAGTATCAACCTTTTCCAAACTGACCTTTCCATCCTCCACCATATCTTGTACAAAGTGGTACTATACATCTATATGTTTTGTCTTGGCATGGAAACTAGGGTTCTTTGCCAGAAAAATTGCACTCTAACTCTCACAAAAAATAGTTATTTTCCCTACATCAAAACCAATGTTACAACACAAAAATTTTAATCAAACTGCTTCTTTACAAGAATGAGTAGCTACCATGTATTCAGCCTTTGTAGTGGACAAAGCGACTACAGCCTGCCGCTTACTCATCCAGCTCACTGCACCACCATTCAACATGAAAATGTATCCATTGGTGGACCTTTTGCTGTCAATGTCCCCTGCCCAATCAAAATCCACATAGCCTTGAATACTGAGAATCCTCTATGATTCAACCAAGTTCCCATGGTAACACAAAGTAAACTCTAAAGTGCCCTTCAAATATCTGAAAACTCTCTTTACAACATCCCAATGTGTCTGATAGGGAGGGGGTTGGAGGAATCACTCACTAATTCCTGCTCTAGGTCTTGCTTGCAAGACCTCCTCAGTGTCTTGCTTCACCACCTTAACCTATAGGACCTTCTTCTTGATTAGGTTCCCCTGGTTCTCTTTCCCAACCCCACTACCATCACAATTCAACCTACCAAGTCAATCTTGGTGCAATATCTCTAACTCTTCCTTAGCCCTTAATCTACCCTAAAGACTAACATTCCCCAAGAACTAAAGCTTGGTTTTGCAAGGGTGTGGAGATGCTTCTACTGACTTCATTCCACCCTGTTAAGGCTCAAAAAGATCCACCTAACTCCATCTTTTCATCGCTTCCACCAAACCCTCATTTAGGGTTAAAAAGGCTACTAGCCTAGGAGCCCCAATTAGGTCTCCACTTCCGAGAAAATAGGTTGTCTCTCCTAACTTTCCCAAAGAACATAGAATCTTTCCTTTGGATTCTTGGTACTTATGCCTACCACTTGAATATTTTAAAGGTCTTAACCCTCAACTGTCTGTACACAGGCCTAAACCACAATTTGGCAATAATTAGGTCTTTTAAAGCCATTTTTTTTTCCTTCCTGCAACTGTTAGAGATTACTAACACCAAACAGTTAGATGGAATTCCCTCCTGCATTCATTACCTTTTCAAGGCTCATGTCTTCCCTCTCCACACCGTGTTTTTCCAGGAGATGAACACCCCTGCAACCCAAGTGCTCTGCACTTCTTGTCTTCCCTAGCCAGACTCTTCCTGGTTCACCTAGGGCAAGACTTTACCAATAGCTCCTGTGCTCACACAAACCCTAAATCCTACCATATTTACACACATGGAGTCTAGTCACTATTCCCAAAGGGCCGTACAATTTGTACAGTGGGAAAGGTAACTAAATCTCCATTTTCTCAAAACTGTCTGGTTCAGACCAGCAACAGGGTGAAAACAAACTATTTACAAACAGTGATGGAAATTAAATAAATAAGACTATTAAATGGCACACAATGCTTGAGAGATTACTACATTACATCCTACATAAAACACAGAGCCATGGTTAATCCATTTAAGCCTCACTTCTATCCAAAAATTAGAAAATAACACACAAAACACTGTTTTTCCTTCAATTCACAAAATTTCACTACAATACCAATGCTTCCAACCCTGCTCTCAGGTCGAGGCACACCCTATATAGGTCAAACAAAGTAGTTATGCCTCCCCTTGGTTGGACATGTCAGTTACATTGTGGCAAAGTTGCAAAATGCAGCATTTTGCAACTTTTGCCAATTTCCAGTAAACTAAGAAAAATGAGTTTCTACACTCATCCACCCTTCCTCAACTTCTATCCTAGAGATAAAAAACATCCCTAAGATATCTCCTCTACACAATGGTCAACATGACCTTCATGGTAACACATCAAAAAAAACAAAAATTCATCCTAGATTTCCTAATTGCCTGGTGTTTCCTAGGTGCTCCTGCACCATTCTCCCCCTCTTTGCACAAACACTAAGGAATGTGAGGAGATATCAGTGACACATCAATGCCCTACTTCTTAAACTGAGCTTCATCTACCCATGTAGCCTCAGAATCTAGCTTATCCTTCCACTTGATGAGGTGCTCCATGTACACCTTATGCCTTGTAGATTTCTTCACCCTTGACTCCAAGATCCTTTCTACCTGAAGCTTGTATTGAGTAGGTAGGGCTATGTTGCTTACATCCTTGAAGATATCCCTATTGTTTTGATCCATGTCATTGAGTGTTCCCTTATATTGGATTAGATCAGCTACATTGAACACTGGTGAAATCCCTAAATCTGTAGGTAGTTCCACCTTGTAGGCATTCTTTCCATATTTGGCTAATACCTTGCATGGTCCCACTCTTTTCATCTACAACTTGGTTGATATCCCCTTCTGCAACCTAGATTTGTTGAGGTGGACTATAACATAGTCTCCTACTACAAATTGTAGATCCTTTCTAGATAAATCCACCTTCTCTTTCAACTTTTGAGTAGCCTCGGTGACTGTCTTTTTCACCTACTCCTGAATCTCCTTCATGGTTTGAGAGAAATCCTTTGCATTTCCACTCCTATGCTCCATAGCTCCTAGATCCCTAAGCTCACACACACCTCTTGGGTGCATTCCATACACTATTTCAAAAGGACTCTTCCCTGTAGTCCTGTTCACACTGTCATTGTATGCATACTCAGCTTGTGATATGACCAAGTCCCATGTCTGTCCATACTCTTTGGTTAGGCATCTTAGAAGGTTACCTAACACCCTATTAACCACCTCTGTTTTCCCATCATTCTGAGGATGGTAAGCTGATCCAAAAGATAGGTTGGTACCTAATCTACTCCATAGAGTCTTCCAAAAATGACTCATAAACTTCACATCTCTATTTGAGAAATGCTCAATGGCAATCCATGGATCCTTACAATTTCCTTGAAGAAAAGGTGAGCAATGTAGCTAGCATCATGAGTGGTCTTGCAAATTATAAAATGACTCATCTTGCTAAATCTATCTACCACCACATAGACACTATCAAACCTTGTCTTATTCTTAGGGAGTCCTACAACAAAATCCATGCTAACACACTCCCATGGTCTATTGGGAATAGGTAGAGGTTGATACAAACCTACATTGCTAGCTCCCCCCCTTTGGCTTTCATACAAACTACACACTACTCCACATACCTCCTGACATCCCTTGGTAACTTGGGCCAATAGTAGAACCTTTGCACTAGTTCCATTGTCTTGTTGATACTGAAATGACCACTAAGACCACCATTGTGCTTTTCTTGGATAAGATTCTCTCTCATAGAACCTTTTGGCACACACAACTGATTTCCCTTGAATAAAAATCCACTTTGCAATGCATACTCCGAGTATTGACTATGAAAGTGATTCTCAAAGTCAGAACATACCTTGTATGCTTCTGACAAGTCTTCATCTTCCCCATAGAGATCCTTGAAACTCTCTATCCCAATGCTCTTTATCTGTATCTCTTGCACTATTAGCAACCTCCTACTTAATGCATCTGCCACCTTGTTCAACTGTCCCTTCTTATGCTTGATGGTGAAAGTGAAAGCTTGAAGATACTCCATCCACTTCAAATGTCTATTGCTCAATTTCTCTTGAGTGTTGATGTAGCTAAGTGCTTGATTGTCAGTAAACACCACAAACTCTTTAGGTAGGAGATAATGCCTCCACTTCCTAAGTAAATGCACTAAAGCATATAATTCCAAGTCATAAGTAGAATACTTTTGTTTAGCTTCATTGAGCTTTTCACTAAAGAAAGATATAGGCCTGCCTTCTTGGCTTAGTACTCCTACTGCAATTCCACTAGCATCACATTCCATAGTAAACAACTTGTCAAAACTAGGAAATAAAAGAATAGGTTGAGTTACAACTTCTTGTTTTAGTTTCTCAAAACCTTTCTCAGCTTCTTGAGTCCACTTAAACTTAGTCTTTAAGCCACCTTTGATTGTATTTAGGAATGGTGCACATATGCCACTAAAGTTTCTTATAAACTTCCTATAAAATTGAGCCAATCCATGAAAAATTCTTACCTCTGTCCCAGTGGTTGGTTTAGGCCAGTTTAGGATAGCTTCCACCTTGCTTGGATCCATCTTCAATGATCCTTGGGATACTACAAACCCCAAATACACAAGCTCCTGTTTGAAGAACTCACATTTCTCTAGGTTGATGGCTAACTTCTCTTCTTGCAATCTTCTAAGAACCAACTCCACATGCTTTAGGTGTTCTTTTGCTGTCTTACTAAAAATGAGTATATCATCAAGGTATACCACCAGAAATATCCCTGTAAAGTCTTTGAGAACTTCATTCATGAGCCTCATGAATGTGCTAGGGGCATTAGAGAGGCCGAATGGCATAACTCTCCACTCATACAACCCATCATTTGTCTAAAAGGTTGTTTTCCACTCATCCCCATCTTTAATTCTGAGCTGATGGTAACCACTTTTGAGATCCAACTTGGTGAAATACTGAGCTCCTCCAAGACAATCCATCAAGTCCTTAATCCTAGGAATAGGGAACCTATACCTGATTGTGATTCTATTTATTGCTCTTGAATCAGTGCATAATCTCCACTTACCACCTTTCTTGGTTGCTAAGACCACTGTACTGCACATGGGATGATGCTCTTCCTAATTAATCCTTGTTCCAACTCCTACACTTGTCTAGCTACCTCTAGGTTCTAATCTTTTCTTGTGCAACTGAATTTCATAATCATCAGTAACATTAGACCTCATACAAAGTTTTTGAAACTCCTCAATATAAGAGTTCACATCTTGGTCTCTTTACCTAAAGCTCTGTCTTTTCTTGTGCAACTAAATTTCATAATCATCAGGCATGTATGCTTCTCTTACTTTGGCAACCATTCCCTTCCAAGTAGAGATAGGCTGCTTTCCTTCTTTCTCCCTCTCAGTCTAAATGAACTTCCACCATGTCAAGGTAGAACCTCTTAACCTTGACTTTGCCACCTTCACCCTCTGTGCTTCAGTGACTCCATCACATTCAAAATTGTTTTCCATTCCCTCTATCCAATCCATGACTAGATCAGCTTCCATTTTTCCACTAAACAGTGGTATGCCTTCAAGTGATTTTCCACTCAAAGCCTTCAATGCTTTCAAGAAAGGTTCTTCTTTCAAAACAGGGTTAGGTTCAGGGATCTTGTCTTCCTTTGCAACCTCTTCTTTCTTTGGTACCCTTCCTTCGAACTGCACATCATTCAATGCTTGCTCACGTTGGTCTATTCTTTCCCTCAATAGCCTATTTTCTTCCTCTTGTCCTTCGACCATCTTGGCCAATTCTGCACTTGTCACCATGATGGTAGAAATACTAGACTCAATCTCAGACATACAATAGTCAATCCCAAATCTTTTGCTTGCTCTAATACCAATCTGATAGGGAGGGGGTTGGAGGAATCACTCACTAATTCCTGCTCTAGGTCTTGCTTGCAAGACCTCCTTGGTGTCTTGCTTCACCACCTTAACCTATAGGACCTTCTTCTTGATTAGGTTCCCCTGGTTCTCTTTCCCAACCCTACTACCATCACAATTCAACCTACCAATTCAATCTTGGTGCAATATCTCTAACTCTTCCTTAGCCCTTAATCTACCCTACAGACTAACATTCCCCAAGAACTAAAGCTTAGTTTTACAAGGGTGTGGAGATGCTTCTACTGACTTCATTCCACCCTGTTAAGGCTCAAAAAGATCCACCTAACTCCATCTTTTCATCACTTCCACCAAACCCTCATTTAGGGTTAAAAAGGCTACTAGCCTAGGAGCCCCAATTAGGTCTCCACTTCTGAGAAAACAGGTTGTCTCTCCTAACTTTCCCAAAGAACACAAAATATTTCCTTTGGATTCTTGGTCCTTATGCCTACCACTTGAAGATTTTAAAGGTATTAACCCTCAACTGTCTGTACACAGGCCTAAACCACAATTTGGCAATAATTAGGTCTTTTAAAGCTATTTTTTTGTCCTTCCTGCAACTGTTAGAGATTACTAACACCAAACAGTTAGATGGAATTCCCTCCTGCATTCATTACCTTTTCAAGGCTCATGTCTACCCTCTCCACACCATGTTTTTCCAAGAGATGAACACCCCTGCAACCCAAGTGCTCTACACTTCTTGTCTTCTTTAGCTGGACTCTTCCTGGCTCATCTAGGGAAAGACTTTTCCTACAGCTCGTGTGCTCACACAAACCCTAAATCCTACCATATTTACACTCATGGAGTCTAGTCACTATTCCCAAAGGGCCGTACAATTTGTACAGTGGGAAAGTGAACTAAATCTCCATTTTCTCAAAACTGTCTGGTTAAGACCAGCAACAGGGTGAAAACGAACTATTTACAAAAAACAATGGAAATTGAATAAAGAAGACTATTAAATGGCACACAATGCTTGAGAGATTATTACATTACATCCTACATAAAACACATAGCCATGGTTAATCCATTTAAGCCTCACTTCTATGCAAAAATTAGAAAATAACACACAAAACACTTCTTTTCCTTCAATTCACAAAATTTCACCACAATACCAATGCTTCCAACCTTGCTCTCAGGTCGAGGCACACCCTATATAGGTCAACCAAAGTATTTATGCCTCCCCTTGGTCGAACATGTCAGTTACATTGTGGAAAAGTTGCAAAATGCAGCATTTTGCAACTTTTGCCAATTTCCAGTAAACTAAGAAAAATGAGTTTCTAAACTCATCCACCCTTCCTCAACTTATATCCTATAGATAAAACACATCCCTAAGCTATCTCCTCTACACAATGGTCAAAATTACCTTCATGGTAACATATAAAAAAAAACAAAAATTCATCCTAGATTTCCTAATTGCCTAGTGTTTCCTAGGTGCTCCTACACTAGTGTCCTTCCAGGATTAGCCATAAACCGACTAAGAACTCCCACTACTTGGACAATGTTTGGCCTTGTAAAGACCATTGCATACATAAGAATTCCAACCACACTAGCATAGGGTACACTGGTCATGTCCTCCATCTCAATAGGAGATTTTGGACAGTCTTCAATAGATAGCTTCGTTCCTTGGAAGACTGGAACAACTAGCTGCTTGCAATCATTCATGCAAAATCTCTCTAGAACAATCTTGATATACTTACTGTGACTGAGTCAAATTTTTCTACTATTCCTATCCCTAGTTATCTCCATCCCAAGAATATACGGTCTTGCTGCACCAAGATCTTTCATTTCGAACTTAGCAGACAACTGAGACTTAAGATCATAAATCATTAGCTTACTATTGCCTATGAACAACATATCATCAACATAGAGAGAAATAATAAGAACTTGATCACTTTCAGCTTTGTAATAAGCACAATGATCATATTTTGATCTCATAAATCCCAAGCACAATACAAAAGTATCAAATTTCTGGTACCACATTCTAGGTGACTGCTTTAACCCATACATAGACTTTTTTAACTTGCAAACCAATTTCTCTTTACCTTTTTCAACAAAATGCTCAGGCTAGGACATGTAAATCTCTTCTTCAAGATCACCATGAAGAAATGTTGTCTTCACATCCATCTGTTCGACCTCTAAGTCATACGCTGCTGCAAGTGACAAAAGAAATCTGATAGATGTCAACTTAGCTACAAGAGAAAAAATTTCCCCATAATCAATTCCCTCTACCTAGGAATAACCCTTCCCAACCAAACTTGCCTTATATTTTTCCACACTGCCATCCAGACCAATCTTCTTTTTGAATACCCATTTGCAGCCAACAACTTTTCTGCCTTTAGGCAAGGGCACCAAACTCCAAGTTTCATTCTTTTCTAATGATGTCATTTCTTCATTCATGGCTTCCAACCAAGAGTCTAAATCAAACATTCTAAATGCCTCTTTTATAGTCCTAGGATGATTAGTGCTAGAAATTAAAGCATAGGCACAAGTAGAATCTATCAAAGAAAAACCATACCTATCAGGTTGCTTTCTTTCATGAGTTGATCTCCTCACTTGCTGAGGGTAAGTTCTTCTTCTTCTTCAGAACTTTCAGAATGCTAGAGCTCTTCTCAATTTCAGGTACATTTTGAATTTTCAATTCCTCTTTCTCTGGGGTAGGAGGAATTTCAACTACATCCTTTTTATTTTCAGACTTTGTCTCTGACTACAGATCCAAGGTAGAAGGTTTCAGCTCATGAAAGATTACACTTCTACTGTATACAACCTTCTCTGTATCAGGATTCCAAAGCTTGTATCCTTTTATGCCAGTACTATAGCCAATAAAAATACATTTGATAGCCTTGTTCTCCAATTTAGATCTTTTCTCATATGGCACATGAGCATATGCCTCACAGCCAAAAACACGAATATGTCTTAAAGAGGGCTTCTTACCAGACCACGCTTCCAAAGGTGTTTTCTCAACAAGAGAAGAATTTGGAGAATGATTAATCAAGTAACATGCAGTAGCAACAGCCTCATCCCAGAACTTCTCCTCCAAGCTAGCACTACTCAACATACTTCGTGCTCTCTCCATCACTGTCCTATTGAGCCTTTCTGCAACTCCATTTTGTTGTGGAGTATAAGGTGTAGTCTTATGTCTTTTAATCCCATGGTCTTTACAATACCTCTCAAAATCATTAGAACAAAATTCACTTCCATTATCAATCCTTAAGAATTTAATTTTTCTTCTAGTTTGATTTTCTACAAGGTTCTTAAATTCCTTAAACCAACTGAACACTTCTGATTTACTTTTCAAAAAATAAACAAATGTTCTTCTCTAATAATCATCAATGAACGATACATAGTACCTTGACTTAGACAAAGAAGGAACAGTGATTGGACCAAATACATCATAATGAATATAATCTAGCAAACCAAAAGATTTATGAGGATTGGAATAAAAAGAAACACGGTGTTGTTTTCCATATATACAGTGTTCACAGAATTCAAAATCAAGGTTACAATCTTCAAGCCCCTCAATGAAGTTTTTATTTTTCAAGGTTTTTGAACCTTTCTCTCCAATGTGGCCTATCCTATGATGCCAGAGCATAGTATTTTCTATTGGAAGTTTAACTTCCATAGTGTTTACACAATTAGGAACATTTCCCTCTTTTCCTCCATGAGGAGCTTTCTGTGACTTTACAGAGACACTGTTACATTGAACAACATGTGCATCCAGCTTGTACAAGGTACCAATACAAGCACCCCTTGCTAGCAGCATTGAGCCTCTAGTCATCTTGCAGCCATTTCCAGAGAATATGACTTGCACTCCAATATCATTCAACTTACTAACAGAAAGTAAGCTACAAGCCAGAATTGGTATATGCATTACATCATTGATTCCCTTCACTCTTCCATTAGGGAATTGGATTATGAGTCTTCCACGGCCAACAATCTCTAAAGTTGAATCACTTGCCAAGTACACCTTTCCACCATCGTATTCTTCATACTTCATAAACCAGTCTCTATGAGATGTCATGTGGAAAGATGCTCCAGAATCAATTAGCTAGACATCATCTGATGCTTGTGTAGCCAAGGCTGCAATGAAGGCATCTGCATCACTATGAGAAGAGTCATTGTCAAAGGAATACTTCTTCTTCTTCTTCTTCTTCTTCTCCTCTTTACAATCCTTTTGGACATGACTAGGTTGCCCACAGTTCCAACACTTCACCTTGGACTTCTTTCCAAGAGACTTTGATCCCCCTTCTGATTTTGATTTGGACTTCTTGTCCTTCTTACCTTTCTCTTTTGATCTGCCTCTAACAGCAAGAGCCTCCTTCACCATCTTAGAAGATTTCCTTCTCATTTCTTCTGATAATAAAGAAGCAACAACATCTTCCATCTTGAAACTGGATGTTGTACTCCCAATATCCATCACCAGGTGATCCCATGAATCTGGAAAAGAACACAATATCAGCATACATCGATCCTCTTCAATCTTCACACCAACATATGTTAATTGTGCAATCAGCATGTTGAATGTGTTCAAATGATCAGCAGCAGACCCTCCTTCCTGCATTCTCAAAGTGTATAACTTCTTCCTTAGGAACAGTTTATTCACCAAAGACTTCCCCTGATAAATAGATGCCAGTCTCTTCCACAAGGAATATGTAGTCTTCTCTTCATGCACATTCAAAAGAATAGAGTCTGCCAAACAGAGCCTTATCAGCCCCTTAGAATTGTTATCTACAAGGTCCCAATCTTCTTGCTTAATGCCTGTAGGTTTCACTCCAGACACAACAATCCAAAGATCATGATCCACTAAGAGATCCTCCATTTTGAGTTTCCACAACTCAAAATTATTGCCATTGAACTTCTCTATTTCAATCTTTCCTAATGTTCTTGCCATCTCAATCTATAATTTGAATTAACAAACTACATGACTCCCACTGAACAAAAATGACACAAAAAACCCAACGTACCCACAAGGATAACACAACTGGCCAAGCTCTAATACCACTTGTAAGGAAAGCTAGATGTGGAAGAAACTCTCCTAACGTCAAAACCTCAGGGAAGAACGCAAAGATACCTTTTAAATTTTACAACTACAGTCCAATTAAGATGCACTTTGAAGTAAATAGCTGAAATAGAGAATTAGACAAACTTAGATGAACACCAGATATACGTGGGAAAACCCTTACAGGAGAAAAAACCCACCACACCAAGAGAAGTCACTTTGTATTATAGTAACAAATAATTACATACAGAGTTCTAACTTATCTTTCTGATGTCAGATTACAACACCTTTCACAATGATCAAACTTGTACAGGAACCTTCAAGTTACAAACTTTACAGAATAAAAAGCACTCTGATATAATCACACAACAATTTGTCGATTTAACCAATTGTTCTTCGAACCCATCACAATCTACGATCACAAAGTATAACCATGTCACCCCTGTCTGTCGAGCTTCCTCTCAGAACTGCCATAATGAACTGTCTTCCAATGGTTCCCATTCAGCTTCCCTGATTGGTCCACGAGACACCACATAGGAAAGTCAAACGGTCAAAAGGAAATCAAGCTGTGTTGGCATATCGGTGAGACACTGACCGTGTCTTCCTGATGCCAATACAATCAGCATTCGATATCACCAAGATTCCTTAAGGTCGACAAGAGGTTATATCAAGTTCACCCGTTGCATCGACTTCAGTTTTCCTTTCGGCAAGACTATCACTCTTCGATGAGACCACATATCGATATCCTAAGTCACACCGAAGAGTCATTCTATCAGTAGGACATACTGCTCTCGCCAGGACCTCACGCCGAGCCTTCAAGTTAATCCGAGTGCATCCACCAGTTGGCAAGACTTATTGCTTTTTCCAGGACTTCATACCGAGGTCCTAAGTCATACCGAAACATTAGCATTTCCATAGACACCCATCTATCACTAAGACATTCAACTGTTGCCAAGAGGTTTCATCGAGATCTTTATGTTATATCAAGCACTGAACGGTCGGCAAGACTTACCACTCTCGCTAAGAGTTCTTACCGAAATCTCCAAGTTACCTCAAAACCATCGTTCGCCAAGAGTTATACCGAAGACCCCTCATCATCGGCGAGACTTATCACTATTGCTAGGAGTTCTTAGTGAAGTCTTCGTGTTACACCGAAGACTCCAAGTGTAACATCGTTGGTGAGACTTCTAATATTCGATGTGACTCATATTGAAACAAGCCTTCTGATGAGAGTTTCCCTGATGACTTCAAACTAAAAGCTGTTGGCAAGACTTTCCATCAGTCGCTGAGACTTCATACCGAAGTCATTGTGTCACCGTGAAGACTCCAAGATTTTCCCCATCGGCAAGACCTTTCTTCATTGCTAAGACTTCTTCCCGAACTTATCCTTTCGGCCAAGAGTCTCCCCAATAAACGATATGTATGGCCTATTGGCTAGAGATCTCCACACAGTAAGAGGTCACACCGAAGACTCCAATGTGTAACTATTTGGAAAGACTTCTGCAAGGTCACAATGACCTGTAAAAAACATAAGGCTACAAATCTGCTCGTCGGCCAAACATAGAATATGTCACACCGACTTGGCTCCAATAGAGGTTTCAGCCTGTGGGATTGAGACATATTTTTCTAACAAGACTTGAGAGAGAGATGGAAAGAGGGAGGGAGTGGGAGAGAGATAAGGGGTAGAGGGTTAAACATAGAGGGTAGAGGGTTTAAGGGTTTAGGGGAGAAAGATAGAGGGAGTGAGAGAGAGAGAGAGACCTAAGAGAGGGGGAGGGGGTAGGAGGGAGAGACTTGAGAGAGAGAGAGGGTAGAGGGTTTAAGGGATAAGGATTAATGGTTTAGAGTATAGGGTTATGTGTAGTGATCGAACTTCAAAATTTTGTTCTTTGTGTTCTATTTTATCCCGCCTTGTGTCTCTGGTCATCTATGGTGTTTGGGAAAAGCCTAAGGTTGGGGTTTTACCTTCATCTTAATGTAAAACCCTAGTCTTCATCTTACACCTTGGATGGGATCTATTTGGTCATTACTTTTTGGGAAGGTTTTAAAATGACTTAAGCCCCATCGCTTCGTCTAGGTTGGGCCCCCTTTTGTTTTATCATTTTATTTCCTTCGCCTGAATTTATTTTTCCTAAGTCTTTTGTTGGTCTCGTGTTCCCTCGTTAAAACAACTTATGTCATTGTTTGTCATCGGCCTAGTGATGTCCTCTTATTCCTCTAATAAATGTTTTTATTTTGCAGAGGGACAAGATCATGTGGCCAAAGATCAATCGTCATTTGATCTGAGTTGTTCCCACCCATCCTGCAATGACCCCACCACACTATCTTTGTTGATCACGATATCACGAGTGAGTGCCACGTGTCTCATCCGGTGAAGCTAAAGGAATGACAAATACTTTGATGCATATTTAATACATTATGTCACAGGTTACTGAAGCAGTTATAAGATGCACATGTTTTAAATCAAGGGAGATATTATAATCTCGGTAGAAAGGTGCTTGATGGTTAATAACAAGGCTGGCGACTATGTTGAACGAACATGCTTTCCAATGGTTGAGATCCACGGTTTCCCACCATCACATGATCAAAATTTATGAGGTCTTTATTGATTGCGATATCACGAGCAGGTGCCACGTGGATCTCCCTGGCAACGAGTAGTATGGTGGGCCCTTATTGCCACGAAGGAGACATTTTAGTTTTCTTTGAACGCAGTCATCTGATGATCTGACCAAGGTGAAGGATCAACGACTAATATTTGAATCTGCATCAAATGTGATTACAAGGTTCTATAAGAAGGATTTCAAGGCTAGAAGTACGAGTTACCAAGTGAGACATTTTTTGGTCAAGTCTAGATGAAGTGCAGAGCAAATTGTAAAGATTGATGGTTTTAGGGAAAATGAAATTTAGGTTTTGAGTAATTCTGTAGTAGCTTTTGAATTCATGAGGATTTGATTTTTTATGATAGTACTGGCATTTGAATTGAAATGATTAATTCAGACTCATGTCTCTCCATTGTACATGCATATCTGAATTTTGAATAAGATGATCAAGGGTTATCTCGTTCTTCTCACTATTGTGGTGTGTATGATTCTTGTTTTAGCTTTAATTCAAGCAATTAATTAAAATTCTTAAATGGGGATTGTAGGTCAATATGTTCTATATGAGGATTTGATAAGTAGTATTGGGTTAGGATACATGTTGAGGAGATTGTAAAGCAATGTTCTCAAGGATCTTATATGTTATGTGTTAGATTTGTCATAAACCCTTAAATGCTTATGAATTTTACTCCCCCAATATATATATGGCACTGATATGAGTTGTACTAATTCTTATGGTTTAGTATTTGTTTGTATTTACCTAGAGCTTGCTACAAATTGCAAATCAATGACTATCTTATACTATGAAAATGTGTTCTAGTTATCTCATGCTCTAAATAGTTGATATTATTTATGAACAACCAATTCTATTTGGTATTATCCTATTATGTTGAGCTATTTAAATGAGATTATCTATTGTTGTTAATGTCATTTATGATAATGGTGTAGATGTTGTAAACGCATTAAGGGATCACCCTCCCGGGTCTTGCAGAGCCCAAAGTGTAGGAGGTCTTTAAAATCCTCTTCAGTTGGTCCAGGTCCTTCAAGCTACCCTTGATTGGAATTGGAAATTCCATAGGCAGATTAGAAGACCAACCTCGTTA
>VDFB02322949.1:93761-201185 GCA_007258455.2 Sequoia sempervirens
TTTGGGGTTTAAGGGTTAAGAATTTAGGGTTTAGGGTTATGGGTAGAGGGGAGAGAGGTAGATGGATTTAGTGAGAGAGGGAGGGAGTGGAAGAGAGATAGAGGGTTAAGGGTAGTGTTGGTTGTTTTTACTGTAACCATGTTGGTCTTCTAATCTACCTATGGAATTGCCAATTCTAATCAAGGGAAGCTCGAAGGACCTAGACCAACTAACAAGGATTTTAAAGACCTACACTTTGGGCTCTGCAAGACCTAAGAGGGTGATCCCTTAATGGGTTTACAACCTTTGCACCATTATCATAAACAACATTAACAACAACAAATAATCTCATTTAATATCTCAACATAATAGGATAATACTGAATATAATTGGTTGTTCATTAGTAATATCAACTATTTGGAGCATGAGATAACTATGACACATTCCACAGTGTAAAATAGTCATTGATTTGAAATTTGTAGCAAGTGATAGGTAAAGACAAACAAAATACTGAGCCATACAAGTTAGTACAACTTAGATCAATGCCATATATCCATTCAGGGAGTCAAATTCATAAACATCTAAGGGTTTATGACAGATTTAACAAATAACATATAAGATCCTTGAGAAAATTGCTTTACAATTTCATCAACATGTATTCTAACCCAATACTACTTATCAAATCCTTATACAAAACATATCCACCTACAATCCCATTCAAGCATTTTAATTAATTCCTTGAATTAAAGCCAAAACAGAAATCATACACACCACAACAGTGAGATGAACGAGATAACCCTTGATTATCTTATTCAAAATTTAAATATGCATGTACAATGGAGAGACGTGAGCTTGAATTAATCATTTCAATTCAAATTCTAGTACTATCATAAAACATTAAATCCCCTCTGCAAAATAAAAATATTTATTAAAGGAATAAGGGGACATGACTAGGCCAACGACAAACAATGACATAAGTTGTCACTTAAATGAGGGAGCATGAGACCATCCAAGACTTAGGAGAATAAAATTAAATGAAGGAAATAAAATGATAAAACTAAAGGGGGCCAGACCTAGACGAAGTGATGGGACTTAAGATGTTTTAAAAAACCTCCCAAAAAGTAACGTCCAAATAGATCCTTCCCAAGGCGTAACATAATACTAGGGTTTTACATGAAGACAAAGGTAAAACCCCAACTCTAGGATTTTCCCAAACACCATAGATGACTAGAGACATAAGTCAGGATAAAACTTTGAAGTTCCATCAGGTAGATGGTTAAAAGGGTAGAGGGGAGAGAGATGTGAGTGAGAGAGAGATATATATGAGAGAGGGAGAGGGGGTGGGAGGGTGAGACTTGAGAGAGGGAGGGAGGGAGTGAGGGAGTGGGATATAGATAGAGGGTAGAGGGTTTAAGGGTTAAGGGTGTATGGTTTAGGGTTAAGGGTAGAGGGTAGAGAGATAGAGGGAGTGAGTGAGAGAGAGAGAGACCTAAGAGAGGGAGAGGGGGTAGGAGAGAGAGTATTGAGAGAGAGAGGGAGGGAGTGGAAGAGAGATAGAGGATAGAAGGTTTAAGGGTTTAAGGATTTAAGGGTTAAGGGTAGAGGGATAAGGGTAGAGTGGAGAGACATATGAGTGAGTGAGAGAGAGAGAGAGAGACTTGAGAGAGGTAGAAGGGGTAGGAGGGAGAGACTTGAGAGAGAGAGAGAGAGAATTAGGAGGGAGAAGGGAGATGGGAAGAGGGGAAGAAGGGGAGAGAGAGGGAGAGAGAATTAGGAGGGGGAAGGGAGAGGGGTGATGGAGCTTCAAAGTTTTACCTTGCCTTATGTCTCTAGTCATCCATGGTGTTTAGGAAAAGCCTAAGGTTGGGGTTTTACCTTTGTCTTCATGTAAAACCCTAGTATTATCTTATGCCTTGGGAAGGATCTATTCGGTCGTTACTTTTTGGATGGTTTTAAAACATCTTAAGTCCCATCGCTTCATCTAGGTCTGGCCCCCTTTTGTTTTATCATTTTATTTCTTTCACTTGACTTTATTTCTCCTGAGTCTTGGATGGTCTCGTGCTCCCTCGTTTAAGTGACAACTTATGTCATTGTTTTTCGTTGGCCTAGTGATATCCCCTTATTCCTTTAATAAATGTTTTTATTTTGTAGAGGGACAAGTTCACATGACCGTTGATCAATCATCGTTTGATCTCAGTCGTTCCCCGCCACCCTGCAATGACCCCACCACACTATCTTGGTTGATTGCGATATCACGGGTGAGCACCACATGTCTCATCTAGTGAAGTGGAAGGAATGATGGAAACACTTTGGTAAATTAATCCGGCTTTAATACATTATGTAGCGGGTTACTAAAATGTTTGTGAGATGCACATGTTTCAAATCAACGGAGGTGTTATGATCTTAGTGGGGAAGATGCTCAATGGTTAATGACAAAGCTAGTGACTATGTTAGATGAATTGGATTGTCGATGGTTGAATATCAACGGTTTCCCACCATTGCATGATCAAAAGTTGTGAGGTCTTTATTGATCGTGATATCGCAGGCAAGGGCCACGTGGATTTTGTTGGAAAAGTATAGTATGGTGGGTCGCTTGTTGCCACGATGGAGATTATGTCAGCTTGATTTGAAGGAATTCGTTTGATGATTTGACTAAGGTGAAGGATCAATGGCTAATATTTGAACCTGCATCAAATACGAATGGAGTTGTTTGTGCAGTGCGCGAGTGATTTTTAATGGTAGACATGACATATACTGCCCTGGTTTGATTGAAATAAAGCAACTATTCTCTTGCTTTTGGTATCATAAAGCATACAAAACATCTTTGCAGAGTAGTCATGGAGTCGAGGACAAAGTCACATGCTGTTATAACAAGGATTTGGGTTTTTGCAAGCACAAAGCCGTGAGTTCAATTTTTGTATCTCCTAGTTATTCTGAATTCAAATTTGGGGGAAATTTGTTGTGTGCTTGTCATAGGGCTTATTGATAATTGTTTTAGGGCTATAGATTAACTAAATTATGGGAAATTGATTTTTTTTTTGTGTAATTTCATACTTTGTTTAGCCCTCGTCTATCTAAGATTTTTGATAGCAAGGAAACCCTAGTTTACTCAAGATGGTACCGACAAAGCAGCACTTTGGCCAGATTGATTATTTAAGTAGAAACCTATACGATGACTTCTTGGATCAATTTTCCTTGTCGACAAATGATAGGAAGAATGGGTTGGTTTTTATGCGAGGAAAAACCATAGGGGAGGGATTAGTGTATAATTGTTCCAACATAGTCGATGCTAGGGTTCCTCTTATGGGTCTAGAGATGTTCAGATTATGGTTTGGATAGAGGAATTTTCCCCACCCCTTTTCTAATGGTTTGATGTATGATATGGGGAAGCTGGTGATACAAAATGTGTTCCCTGATGTAGACTTGCTTAGGGTAGTGGTTGCATGATATGACCCTATCACACGGGTAATCAGAGATAATGATGGAAGGGTTCTATTAAGCATTAAGAGAGAAGAATTCTAACAGGTTTTTGATTTGATTGAGCCCAGTATGTACTTGGTTCCTATCAATCTTGAGGAAATGAAGCAAGAGTATGGGAAGTTGAATCACTCTTCAGATCTAAGTTGCTCCCACCTCATTTGGCTAGGGCAAGAGGTTCGAGATTCTATATTAGCCCTAGTGACCAGGAACCTTTCAGATTGAATTTCTTTGCAAATCATTTATTGGCCACTTTTTACTCACTATGCCAGATTTTGGGTTTTAATCCTAACACAGTGATGCCTATCGCTTACATGTTCATGGGGGTGCAAATACAACACCCTAACTTCTCTGTGACTTATGATTTTTCTTCTTTGTTGGTTGAAAGGATACATGAAGGGATATTAAAATTGCAGAAAAATGATACAGGCACCCAATTCTTCTGGTATTATATGTTAATGTGTATGTTCTTGCACAAGAATGTTGATTTATTCTCTGAGAAGATGGAATTAAGGAAATTGGTTGATGGAGAAATATTGGCAGTACAAATGTGGACTATAGATTTATCATGTAATAGGGAAAACACTAGTTATGTGCATTTTGACAATTGTTTTGCTTCTAGATTGAGAGCCAGGCTGATGGTAAATGTACCCAGGATTCGTGAAGGACTGCATGATTTCCTCAGACCAAAAGGAAGGAGGATAAAATTGAATTTTTCCATAACTGGGGTGACATTATTCCATACCCAGTCAGCACTGTCTTGAGGGTGTACGGTTTTCAAGGGACCCCTCATATATTGCCATACAATGTGCCACCAAGGGTGGGATTTGCAGAGGTTATGTGGAAAATTTTTTGTATCCATGAGGACAACCTTACTAGGAAGGGTAAAGGAACATTTTTCCCAAATTATACAGTGGTGTCAAATTTTGTCTTTTCGAAAGGAGGCTGGGTGCACTTTGGGAAATTCTTTTAAAACTATCATTTAAGGTGTGGTCCTAAGTGACAGCATGATCTTGAGGTTTTCTTTTCCCTTTTCATACAAAGGATAAAAGGTGGTAAATTTTTGCATGAGTTCAACTTTCTTGAGGACTTGATTAGAAATGAAGTTGACCTAAGCAAATAGGAGTTGAACAAGGAGAAATGGATAACTTATGATAAGCTATTGGCTATTGTGCACAAATGGATCCAAAGGATGATCCATTGTTGGAATTCAATCCATACCATAAGAAAATTGACTTTATAATGGAGAACTTCAAAGAAATCATGGGTACTTTGAGGACTAAGAAGATAAACTTGGAGTTGAGTCTAGGTATATAGGAGCAAGATACCAGGCCAATTGAAATGAGGCCAACATACCAACCTATAGGAAAGAGGCCTATTTATAGGAGGAAAAGAGATGATAGCAATTATGAGGAAGAAGAGAACAGAAAAGGGAAACAAATAATGAAATTTCCTACACAACCAAGTCCAAAAATTCAAAATGCCTAGGGCAATTAAGATCATTGATTTGGAATCATCACCTGACGATAGTCCCTCACCACCACCATTTGAGCCAAGTCCTAAGAGGAAAAAGACTGATCAACCAAATGAGGATTTGGTGGATGAAATTGTTATCACTGATTAGGACATGTAGATCGGTATGCCTTCCCCTCCTAGGCCAGCTAAGTTGGTTCTATCCAATTTGGATATGAAAGATAAATGTGTGCAAGATGCAAGAATGGAGGCATGTAAGGATTTTTTATATGATAGTGTATTTGTAAAAAACTCCTATCTTCTTGCAATTGGTATGGATTATGAAAATGGAAGAATAACAAGATAAGTGTAAGAAGAGAAGAGAATTGAGACCTGACAGGTCAGACCAGAAGAATGATGATGAAGTGAAAGTTGAATTAATTGATGAATTCAAGAATATCACTCCTGAGGAAGGGAGAAAGCTAGTAATTCAGGCTAGTGTTTTGATTTTTCCTGAATGGGACATTGCCGATGCCATAGCTTTTAATGTTATTTTGAAGTCCAAGCATCCCTTGCAAGATTCTGAAGAAGAGGTCAAGGCAGCATTGCAAGATTCTGCTTTTAGTGAAGAATATGAGACCTTGGCAATTTGGGCATTGGCCCCTCAAGGGAGAAAGCCAAATGTTATTGATATTATCCCAAATTTAAGAGGAGGGTTAATAATAAAGAGGGCTTCAAAGAACTCAACCACTGAAGCCACTAATTTGACTGTAAATGTGGCCAAATTGGCCCAAAAGACTGTTGAAAGAGAGGAGGCTGAAAAAAAAATCCTAATGGAGAAATATAATCTCTTAATTGAGGAATATAGCAAGATGTAGTAAAGGAATGTTGAGTTGCAAACTGAGGTGGATAGGTTAAGGTACAAACAAATTGGGGAGAAATCAAGTGCTCCAGGGATTAGTACATTTCCTTCCACATCAGGGTCAGTGCCTCCTGCTTCTCCTATTATTTCCACACCAGGGTCTCCCAGTCAAACTCCTTCCCTCAATCCTTCTTTGGAACAAATTGATGAAGAAATGGAATACTCTTTTGATCCTTCGAAGAAGTAGCTAATGCATAAAATTGAAGAATTACAGGCATCCTTGAAGGTAAGTGAGGAAGGAGCCCTTCTAAACCAAAAGAAGGTTGTTACTGCTGTATTAAGGCATCTAAATGAGAAGGTTGATAATAGATTTTTATCTATATATTCTTTATATTCTTTATTATTAGATGCAATAAAGAATATTGATAGGGATCAGGAAATAGTGATACCATTAATTGAAAATTGGATCCCTAGAGCCAATGATTTAGACATAATGTATAAGGCCTCAAGGTTTGATATAAATAATAGGCCCCAATCAAGGCCTACTCAAGTGTTAGTTAAATCATTGCAAGATTTTCAGACCTTACCAAATGACTTGAGCAGGAAGATCAAGGAGTTGGTGAAGAATTTTGATGATTGGGGAAACACATTGTTACCTGACATAATTGATGAGCAGGGGAATATCAGGTCACTCCAACAGTGACAAGATCAAGCAAATGAGGTCATCAATGATCAAATTAAATTAATTTGTGATGACTCAGATTATGATTTATTGGTGAGTTGTATGGACAAAATCATTAGCACTAGCTCATTCTTAGATTCTTTTGAAAGGGAAGCAAATCAGGTAGCAGTTAAATACACACCTTATAATTTCAAGGTGAATGAGGTGATTAATTTTGATTGGCCAACTGATGAACAATACCAAAAATGGGTAAATAAATATTTAACTGAGGAAGAGTAAAAGGAGTGGGCTGCTAACGGTTGGAAAATTAGCTATTGCAGTTGCACAGGATTCTAGTTTTGTTTTTGGTGGCAGTTTGGGCACATGATTCTTGAGTTTTTTTGTTGTTGCATCAACCATTCTCAGTGAGCACTATGAACAAGAAAATTCTCCATGGTGATTGTTGTTGTAATGATTTTCAGAATATCACTAGGTACTTTAATTGGTTGGTGACAAGTGTACTTTCTAGCCTGATGCTTGTTTTCTCCTTCATTTTCTATAAGAAGGATTTCAAGGGCAAAAGTATAGGTTAGCAAGTTATATATCTTTGCTCAAGTCTAGGTAGAGTTGTAGAGAAAATTGTAAAGTTCGATGGTTTTAAGGAAAATATAGTTTAGGTTTTGAGTCATTCTGTAGTAGGTTTTGAATTCATGGGGATTTGATGTTTTATGAAAATACTAGCATTTGAATTGAAATGATTAATTCAAACTCATGTCTCTCCATTGTACATGCATATCTTAATTTTGAATAAGATAATCAAGGGTTGTCTCATTCATCTCACTATTGTGGTGTGTATGATTTCTATTTTGGCCTTAATTCAAGGAATTAATTAAAATGCTTGAATGAGATTGTAGGTGGATATGTTCTATATAAGGATTTGATAAGTAGTATTGGGTTAGAATACATGTTGATGAAATTGTAAAGCAATCTTCTCAAGGATCTTATATGCTATGTGTTAAATTTGTCATAAACCCTTAGATGTTTATGAATTTGACTCCCTCAATGGATATATGCAACTGATCTAAGTTGTTCCAATCTGTATGGTTCAGTATTTGTTTGTTTTTACCTAGAGCTTGCTACAAATTGCAAATCAATGACTATTTTATACTATGGAATGTGTTGTAGTTATCTCATGCTCCAAATAGTTGATGTTATTGATGAACAGCCAATTCTATCCAATATTATCCTATTATGTTGAGCTATTAAATGAGATTATCTATTATTGTTAATCTTATTTATAATAATGGTGTAGAGGTTGAAAATGCATTAAGGGATCACCCTCCCAAGTCTTGCAGAGCCCAAAGTGTAGTAGGTCTTTAAAATCCTCATTAGTTGGTCCAGGTCCTTTGAGCTACCCTTGATTGGAATTGGCAATTCCATAGGTATATTAGAAGATCAACCTAGTTACAGTAAAAACAACCAACAAGGTGAAGAATGAGAGAGAGAGAGGGAAAGGGAGAGGAATTATCTTTGGTACCCATTGTTTTCGTAGATGTTTGTACCTCAAGGGAACCTCAACATCGCCTATGCTCTCATCATCATAAGAACATGACCCCCCTTCAACAAGAAAAAATTCCATGCATTTACATAATTTTCTTCTAATCTTTTGATCTCTAGTTGATCTCCCTCTTTTATACATACTACATGTCTCACTTTCCTCTTCTCTTCCTGAATTTCCCTCACTTGAGGAAGATAGATCTGAAAAATACCTATTTGGTGGTACTTGCACTCAGAAGGATGTTGGATGAAGTTCTTTCATGGTGATGTGATCCCAAGGTGACATTATGATTAATCTATCATTTCATCACTAGAATTTCACAGGTTATAAGGTAATCAAGTCTTGATAGATTGCAAGTTATTGTTACTACCATCCAAATGTGTCCATCACAAATTAAATTTACTTAACGTTTTAACTCCCAAATTTTGTAACAAGTGTTAAATGTGACTATGGTCCACCAGTTACACAACCAAGGCCTCAAATGTATTCTCTAATTGTAATAAAAGGACTTTTTCTCTTCATTCAAGTAAATAAACTTGAAGGGAAACACCCGCAAGTGGTTTATTAGACACCTACATGACTAAAAATAGCAATAAATTTATATTTAATTTCCATATTTCTAAGTGGTTAACGGGGAGGGAGTGTGTACTAGGCCTAGTTAAGTCATCTTAAATATTCCTATGTCTAATTTCTAGGAGACTTTTGGTATGTTTTAAGGTAGGATGATTGATGAAAGAGCCCAAAGATCCTTTCTCCATGGTATCCAGGTACACATAGCAATAGTCTTATCTTATACGGTTGGACATGATTTAAATAACTTAGCTAGGAATTATTCATTTAACCTAAGGTTTTCTCATAATGTCATCATTGGAAAAGTATGATCAAATTCTTCTATTATAAAGAATTGGTCTATGTGCCTCTAGTAATCACTATAAACGTTTGTAAGGATAAAATGACAAATTGCATCAGGTAGGAGAGAATCAACTTTGAGTTCTTCAAAGATTATATTCCTCTATTCATAATTTTTAAGGGTTTTGTGTGGAGGAGGTTATCACTACCAAGAAGGGAGGAGACCTTTCCTTGTGTTCCATTTTTATCTTTCCTTATGTCTCTAATCATCTATGGTGTTTGGGAAAAGCCTAACGTTGGGGTTCTACCTTTGTCTTCATGTAAAACCCTAGTGTTTATCTTATGCCTTGGGTGGGATCTTTTGGGCCGTTACTTTTTGGGGGTGGTTTTAAAACAACTTAAGCTCCATTGCTTCATCTAGACTGGGCCCCTTTTGATTTATCATTTTATTTCCTACACATGAATTTATTATTTCCTAAGTCTTGGATGGCCCCATGCTGCCTCGTTTAAAAAACAACTTGTCATTGTTTATCATCAGCCTAGTGATGTCCCCTCGTCCTTTTAATAAATGTTTTATATTTTGTAGAGGGACAAGTTTGTGTGACCGTAGATCAATTATCATTTGATCTTAGTCATTCCCTTCCATCCCATGATGACCCCACCACACTATTTTGGTTGATTGTGATATCACAGGTGAGCACCACATGTCTCATTTAATGAAGCCGAAGAGATGACAAAAATACTTTGATACATTTATCTAGTTTTAATACATTATGTAGCGGGTTACTAAATCATTTATGAGATGGACGTGTTTCAAATCAATGAAGATGTTATAATCTTGGTAGGAAAGGTGCTTGATGGTTAATGAAAAAGTTGGCGACTGTGTTGAACAAACAAGGTTACCGATGGTTGAGATCCATGGTTGCCCACCATCACGTGATCAGAAGTTGCGAGGTCTATATCAATTGCGATATCGCGGGAAAACACCACATGGATTTCCTTGTCAATGCATAGTATGGTGGGCCCTTATTACCATGATGGAGATCGTGTCAGTTTGTTTTGAAGGAAATCATTTGATCATCTGACCAAAGTGAAGGATCAACGACTAGTATTTGAATATGCATAAAATGTGATTACAAGGTTCTATTCTATAATTTCATATTTTTGTTTAGCCCTCCTAGAGAACTAAAAACTCAAGATTATAGCTACCCTCCTAGAGAACTAAGTGTTGAAGAGAGCCAAGATACAGACACCAGACAGAAGGCATATAGGTCATTTGTAGCAGACAATGAATTTTGATATACAGAGACTCAGATGCATGTATTTTGATGGAGTAAATGAAGATATCTAAGTTGTGGATTAAGATTTTGGTATCAGTTGTTTGTTAAATTTATGCAGTTATTTTATTGTCTCCATTATGATGCTTCTCTATTGTTTAAATTGATATAACAAGTTTATACTTAGTTTATCATTGTACATTTTCTATATATGTGTGATCTGGTTATTCGGTTCTCTAAAGTAGGGATTAAAATATTTTAATCAATCACAACAATTGGGAAGTGTTACTTGGATTAATAAGAAGAATCACATAACTAGAATTTCCATTCTATCTCAAGAAGAGTTTTTCAATTATTCACTTGCACGTTTACACAAGTTGTAAATAATTTTTGTGCCTAACAGTTTGAATTATTGCCATTATTGAAATCCACATCTGCAGATATTCATTAGACTCCATATACCCTGTAAGGCACTGGTCTCCCCTTGTATTCATTTATAATTTTCATTATTCTTATATATTTTACACTTACATTTACAAATACACATACATATGCATTTACTATTTTCATTTATTTCTCATGTAGTTTAATAGTTTGATCGATTTCATATTATATGTGTTGAAGACTTTAGAATTTCAATTACATTAATTTATGGATATGTTGTATCTATAACACTACAAAACCATATGCTCTTTACAGTTACACTTTCATTTAGAAATACACATTTATATACATAGATATAGATTTCTTTAATGATATGTTGCATTTATTATTCTAGGAGAGCATCCAAAAATTGCATTTACATTTACATTTAAAAATACATATACATACATGCATACATACATACATACATATATGTATATATATATATGTGTGTGTGTGTCATTTATATTTAGTGTTCAGAAACAATCCATTAGGTTTGCACATGGATAAAAATTTATAAAATCAGATCTCTCATACATATTTTGTTGAAACCTAGGCTTGACCCTCTCATTTCACATGCTTTTCTTCACAAAACTCTTGAGCACAACAACTATACCTTCTTTATTTCTCATCCTACTCCTTATTCATGCATCCTATAATTACAACAGTATACATGGGGACTCTTACACAAGCTACAATAATCACAAAAAGTGTAAGAGCCCCTTTATATCATGTTTGGACTACAAAACCCTCAAAAATAGGGTAATCGGGCTGTATGCAAAGAAATGAAGCTTTCTAACTCAAATCAATGCCTTAAGCCCTCAAATCAGATTCAAATCAAAGATAACACATATCTTCATGACCTAGAATTGATTTCACATCAAAATATGGCTGCATGTGACTGTACAGTACTACATAACAGCAAAAATACATAAATTTTGAAAAAAAAAAACACAAATTTTTGAATGTCAAGAGCTTGTATTTTAAATCCTCAACCATCAAAAACCATTACAATGATCACTTTATTCTTTTTAAAGGCCTTTACACGTCAACCACTAAACAACCACCTCTACAACTGGCTTTTTAATCTCTTATGATCACATGAAACATAAAACACACTAATTTCAAGGTTGTTAACATCACTATTGAAATCTTTTAATTTTTTGACTTTTCAAACATTAAAAAATACATCATTAAATTAATTATGTAATGGCATAAAAATTAAAACCATTATGAATTAATTATGTAACCATATAAGTCAAATATAATTCTATCAAGAAATTAATATCAAATAGATAATATTAACTCATACATTTTCAAATGTTGATCTTCTTCTTCATCCAACTCTTTGTCTATCATCCGATCCAGATTCAACATTGTAAGGATTGGTCATATCATCATCATCGTCATCGATATTAGTTTCGATAATGTCATCATCCACACAGATATCATCTTCATGAACATTAACTCCTACATCAGCATGATCTAGTTCCTCCTCTTCGACATCTTTGTTAGGGACATCATCAACTAACTGTTGATCCTGATCATCATCTAAATCATCTTCTAGTTCTTTGGCATCTTCTTCTTCCACCACATTATACTTTACCAGCCTTTCTCTTGGATCATGTCTAACAACAAATGACCAACTTCGTTTACCTGGAACCTCTGAGTAAAATACCTGCTCACATTAGCTTGGAAGAACATAGAGCTCATTTCTAGCTCGCTTGATCGACCTCGTATTAACCATGGTAAATCCATTATCATGTAAAATAAAAGTTCTCTCATGATCATTTTCATTCAATCGTAGCCTGTACTATAGGACAACAAACAAAATTAATCTGAAGGACTTAAAGTCACACTCAAGTATATCATCCAAAATCCCATAGTATCGATTTTCTGAGACTTTTGGATGTATTTCGCTTCTAGATGAAACATTAGTCACCTGAAAGATTTTAGTTATACCAGAATCACAAGTTTTCTTCATGTCATCCAACATTTTGATTCAAAATTTATGACCATTACACCACATAGCCTTGTGGTGTTTCACCTACAATATGTCAAACATGCAAAAATTATTGCAATATCGTCAGTTGATAAACATATTTATTCATGGCCAAATGTATGCAAAGAAAACTATCTCAACATATATATACATCAATATAATTGAAAATAATTAAATAATATGGTTGATTAATACATTTATACGTACCTGTTTATCTCTTAAACCATATGCTAAATCAATTTCCCTTTATGTAACATTGGAATCTCTATTACAATGAGCTTCTTTAACCAATGAAGCCACACCTTCCCATGTTAATGTGTGACCAGATTGTTGACATCGTTCAATCCATACCATCATCCAATCAATATTTTTTATGACATACAAATGTAGTGCATCCCACTCTTGACCAACTATATCAAAAAAAAAAAAATCACAATAACATATAATTAGTTAAATACCACAGTATACAACCTTAATTTATAATTGATGTATATTGAAGATTAAAAATTAAATAAGTATAATATACATAAAAACTATATGTAAAATGTATTATAATTAATCATCATGACCATCTTATAATTACCTCTCACTTTCTTCAATCCACCTTTCCCCATCAAGTACTCCCCTTCGAATTTTTTAATGGAGTTGGGACCCCAAATGCAATCTACATGGATTTTTACTGCAAACTTAGGAAGATATTCACTAATGTACACCATGGTATGGTATACCATATATCCCTCCACCATAGAACCCTCAGAATGTGCTCTTTGTCTAACCAAAGCCTTCAAAAATTTTAAGTGTCTCTCAACCATCCACATTGACCTTGTGTGTATAGGTCCACACAATTCAATCTCCTCAACTTGGTGTATGAGGTAGTGTTCTTGTGCATTGAAAAATGTCGAAGGTAGACACTTTTGCATTTCACACATTAACGAGGAATTTCTCTCTTCCAATAATTTATATCTTCTTTATGGATTTATTTATATGACAACCATCTATAATGAGATTTAACAAAAATATACAATATATTAGATAACAAGTAAAACAAATGGAAATTATAAGATCTATACAATGAATTGAACAAATATTGCTACTTACCTCATGTATTTTCCAAGATCATATATATCTTGCTTGTCATTGTTTTCGAAGTTGTCTAGGAGAGATAGAGGTAGAACGTACTGTAACAATTATAAATGATATTTTCATTATTTTTCCAAAAGTAGTAAACATAATACATTGAAAAGTACATGCATTATACAAGTGTATATAATATACTAGAATAATTACCTTAATGAAGGTATGCCAATCATGTGTTTCATCCCTGACCCAAATTCATCTTTCTTTGTTATTATATTGTTTATGTTCGCAACAAATCCTATAGGAAATCAAAATTTTCATATGACTTCTTTTATAGCATTGTTTTTCTGCTCTATTAATAACCAAGGAAGGGCACTTATATTAATTTGGTCTCCATCGCTATTTAATTAAATGACATTTTTCATTGCATGATTGGCTTCCTGAATGTCACTACAAATTTTGACATTTTTTTCTATGTCATGCCTTCCATCCAATATTTTTCATAATGTTTCTATTATATTCTTTCTGATATGCATTGTATCAAACAAATGTACAATTTGTAGCTGCTCATAGTAGGACAACCTACTAAATTGTCTAGGATAACTTTTCAATCCCTGTGGAAGTCGGCCATTAATGCCTTGACAACCTTCATGAAGCATATAAGTTAAAAAAATTAACAACGACAATCATTGTCAATTACAACATGAGTAAACACAAAACAATATCAAAATATAAATTCAAAACATATCATATATGATAGATAAAAAATTTGATCTGATGTATAGCCTTGACGATTAATTCTATTATATTCCAATTTCTATAGGCGAGGTGTCATTCTTCATGGTTTTGATGTAGTCTCTTCTTTCCCATTGAAAAAATGTTTTTTAGTAGTTCGATACTTATGATTTCTATGGAGGAAGTGCCTATACTCCTCAAACACCTACTTTTCTAAACTTGTTGAATGACAAAATTTTATCTTTGGACCACAAATTGGACATGCAAATTTTCCCTTTGTTTGAAGACTTGCAAGATCATATATAATTGGATTAAATATGTCAATTTTTATAATTATATATAATGAATATATTATTTTAAAAACATGCATGATATCTACTTCATAAAATTAAATATTGTTAAACTGCAGCCGAATGTTATAACATACCACAAAAATGTGTTAGCCCTGGGGCATCATGAATTGTCCATACAAGCATTGCATGGAAATGAAATTGTCTTTGTCCTATTGGTCTAGAGATGCCATACATAGTGACGTCATTCCATAACTTTAGTAACTCGTTAATAAGAGGCTTGATATATACATTCATATCTTTAACTTGGTACTTACCTAGTTGACTGAACATAAACATTTCATAATTATTATAACCATTTTACTGCAATATATATAAATTAATGTACATAACTATTGAATGAAAAAAATATAAGTCATTATGCAACAAATAAGACAAATGAGATGCTACTATGTTAAAGAAAATTGATGTAAACAAATACCTAGAACAATCATTGACAACATTATGTGCTCCCTCTTTATTGACATCCATGAAGGAATGTTATTGTTGATAACAAAAAATGCCCACACCGAGTAAATAGATCTCAGCTCTCCAAATGGATTAACACCATCTGCTCCCAATGAAAGCCTGAGATTACGAGGTTCTTCTTTAAAGTGTGGTCATTTTTTCTTCATGTCCCTAAATGCAGAACCATCTGCAGACATTCGAAGAATGTCATCTCCACTTCTATTTCGTGCATGGTAATCCATAAATTATACTAATATTTTGCACCTAAATAATCATTGCATATGTGGAATGTTGGGAATATAACGAAGAACCTTGTGAGGCACCTTTTTTATTAGTTGATTTGTTCAATATCTATTGATATGACATTCGGGGCATTCTGTTGCAAATTAATGTTGTTTATGATATATAATATGATCATTAGGACATGCATCTATTGCTTGATACTCTATTCTGATATCTTTCATAATGCTAGATAAATATTGGTATGAGCAAGGTAAAATATTTGATGGTGGTAACAAAAATTCACCAATCAATCTACAACAAAAAATAGTTTGTTAATATAAAGAATATTAATGGTACATATTTCATGCTTTATTTAATAGTGATGAACTAACAACAATTAAAATAGATGAAAAAGATGACAGATATGACATACCTTAACATCCGTGAGATTGCTATGTTTGATAAACCATTCATAACCTTCAAGTTCAACAACAACAATACAACAGAGAGAAGAGTTGTTTGGGAGCCTTCATAAAGGGGCTTGTATGCCTTCTCAAGTACAGGTAAATCATGAACATCATCAAAGTCATCTCGATCATCATGATCAGCTCTGCCACTAAATGTGTCATGGATCAATGTATCTGTACCATCATCTTGAATTGTGTTTTCTGGTGCATGATCATCTTCTTCCATAGGATCATTAGCTTCATCTTCGATATTCACAACTCCATGTTCGTCCTCTTGAAAAACCACATTCTTCGGGCCGTGATAATCCATATCATGTGCCCTAGGGAACTCCACCTTTATAATAATGATAGACACAAATAAACCATGATCATGATCAAGTTATTATATATATATATATATGTAATGTTAAAACGATATAAACATTTACAAATTCAATCAATATAAACACATATAATGAACAATTTACCAATGGACGATAATCATGCCCCCCTTCAACATGACCATGTTTCCTACAATGTTTCTTAGCTATTGTGATTAAAAGTTGTCTCATTTTTAAGCCCTTGCAATTATTGCAAGGACAATAACATTTCCCATCACCCTTTCTTTTCAATCTAGCCCACAATTCATTTTGTTCTCGACTAATATTATCTGATATGATTTTTATTTACCAAGCTTGATTATTTAGATCTTGAAAAAATATCAAACTCACACTCCAATAATTTTTATTCATAGACAGGTAACAAAATCTAATAATTCTAATATTTTACACCAAAAAAATTTGGCATGCAACCACCCCTACAAAATAGAAGATAGTCTAAAGTTAATGACCCCAAAAAACACTTTAAAATGCTAATTCCAAAACTTATTAAATTCTTATTTTACTATGATTTCCAACCGTTAGACTCCTAAAATTAGAATATTGAACTTGATTGCAAACTTCCTACAACGATGGTGGTAGTGAGCTAGTAAGAGCAAGTGACCCATTCCTAAGGAGCAACAAGTTGGAATCATCATTGTTAATGTCAATATGGATTTATCCTTTTAGTTAAAGATGCAATGTGTCACTTCTTATGATGAGCTTATCCCTAGGGCCCTCAACATTGAGAGAGCCCTAATCGCACAAGGAAGCACACACTAGTAGAATTTTGCAAATAAATGACTAGGTGACTAAAAAATTTAGTCACAACAACTGAAAATGACTAAATTTTGCTCATTTTTTGCAACTCGGCTATAAATGAGTAAATAAATTACTAGTTTGGTCGTTGATTAAAAATTATTTAGTCACACAAATAAAAATGACTAAATAGTTATTTATTTAGTCACAATCCATTTGAATAAATCATTTAAGGAATCAAGAATATAGCCTACCAAAATACTCTAAAACATTAATAACACATACCCTAAAACTTTTGTCAAAATCTTATTTTTCAGGCATAGCCCACCAGAATGGAGTTTTCATTTTAATAAACATAATCTAAAACCTTCGTCAAAACATTATTTTCAAGCATATACCACCAAAATGGAGAAGTGCTTTAGAAGTTTTTGACAGAGAATGGTGAGGAGATGTGCGTGAAAGGAGACATAGGATTCATTGTTGCTTATCTCATTCCTACTCTACTCAACAAATCTTACATTGTTCCCACTACTATTTGTAATCTAGGTATTTACTTGACATGTATTTGCATAATCTCAAATTCCTTCAGAGGCTTTTGAAGTATCAATGTATCCTATATAGGGTTTAGAATGATTTATTTTAATTAAAAATATAAATAAATGATGCATTTCCCTGTAATTAGATAATGTGGAGATCTCTTAAATATGCCCCAACACACTATCCTCTTTGGCACTATATTCATTACTCCAGCTACTAGGTTTTTGAAAGTGACATCTTTAATATCATCATTACTGTGGCTTTTAAATAGATCTCATTCTTTCCTCTAATCCTTTTCATGGTAACCCTTGAGTTCCATAATCCACCTTCAATCTCTTCTAAGAACGTTGTCTTAAGCTAGACTACATAGGTATGCATATAAATCAATTCCTTCATCCCTGCCATTGTTCCAAACCACCACTCACTGCCTTGCTTAAAATGTTGCCTCCATAAGCACAATAACATGTTTTAAAATCATGGTTGTTAGTGATTGACCATTAAGGTAACCACTTTCATCAAGATACAATGAGATTTTTGTCTTCAAACTCAAGGCATTATGCAAGATAACATTGTTAATTGTTTGTTGTGTATGATTTTATTTTCTTGCACATTTACTGCTTTGCTAACTTCATTTAAGATTGGGTATTGCACCCTTAGCTGCAATCTCAAACAGCTCACTCACTATCACTTGAAGATTCCTTTCATGAGCATCCTTCTATAAAATCAAGCTATGCCCTATAGACTGCCTACTTACTACAGGGGACTCATTGTTTCATGGTATTGTAGATCTTAAGATCCTTCAACCTTATTGACACTACTTCACAGTCCACAAGGTATTATTCACTATTCTCCCATCTTTGATGAGTCTCAAAACACTGCTCAAACATGCAATCCACTACCTCCATTATACATTAATGGCTAAGAAGAAACATTGAACCTATGATTACCACTGTTACTTCATTTGGACAGTCATTCCTTGATTGCATTTTCCTTGTCTAACACTACCAAAAGCATTTGAAAAACCCTTAAGGTTAGCAAGGGGTAAGGAAACTCACTATTAAAATCTCCACTTTACTATGCAAGGTTTGAGCTTTATTATCTTGTCACTGCTCAGCCTCTTTTTGACTGTCACATCTCAAGTGACTGTCATTCTTCTTACCGTAGATTGTATTTACAAATGTCACTAAGCTACATAGTGTGCTTGTTATTGGATACAATCTTTAGATTGCAAGATTTTTTTATTAGCTACAATGTCTCAATCTTTCTGGTATTGCAACCTCACTAATCCACTAGAGTTATTGTTTATGTTTCTACGGAGGCCTAGGGTTTGTACCCTAATCATGCTCTTACCAATGCTTTTGTTGGTATTAAAAAACAACCTTAAATCTTGTGTCAAAAAATTAGTTGTCTTGGCAGGGTTTTGGTATGATCTTGGATTGTATCCTAGAGTGTGTGGGAAGCTTGTGTTTGATCATTAAGGTATGTAACCCTGATCAGGGAAATGTATCCTATATAGCATGGTTCGTTCTTTAATACTTTCCATAATGGTTATTAGCAAATCAAATTAGTATAGTTTGTGGTAACCCAAGATTGCATTCAAGTATGTAACAAACTTGGATTGTAGTTTAAGCTATAAACTTTTAAGTAACATTCATAAGATTTAGAAAATCTTGATCACACTCTAGAATAGCCCATTAAACATGGGTTGTGCTTGAATGCACTACATAATTGATATAACACAACCACTCTATATATCAACCAAAGTTATAGGCTCTTTATTGCAACAAGAGGTGATCACTCTTGGATCATGCTATAATTAAATTGTAACCTGTTAAACTTGAGACAACCTGAATGCACCCAATGATGATTGACACCTACATTATACAACTTGGATTAACTACATTATATGAGTGCCTCCATTTCTATCACAACATAGCCACATTAAACTTGGGCCAGACATGAATGCATCTTTTATTTGTTATAGCACAACTATGCCACATGACCAATAGAGTTATGGATCACATAATTACAGTCACAATAATCTGTTCCTTGGTTGTGATCTTATGGTGATTCGACACATCAAAATCTGAACATGAAATTCTCAAAACCGTAAACCTCTAAAAATAAAATTTGATGAGATGTTGCTTTAAAATATGATTTTCAAACCTAGAACTACAAATCTAACTTCACAACTGAATTCTGCAAAAGACAATGACTACCCTCAACCTGGTGATATCTTCTTCAATTTTTTCTAATTTTTTCCAAGAAAATTGTCCTTAATTCTCCACAAACTGTCTCAAGTAGATCAAATTCGCAAGTATAGCAAAACAATGTTGCAATAAATCAGCGAACTCACTTTTCTTTATGTCGGCCACAATTTGATTTTTTTCTTATTTTTCATGTTTGTTGAAATTTCGACGAAACCCAAGTTCGTCAAAATTTCGACCAACATTGGGGATAAACTTCTAAAAAATTGAAAATTACACATCAAATTTTACAAGCACCCAACAATACATCAAATTATATGTATTTCATCAAAAAAATTTGTCAAATTTTGCAGTCAAATGTGTTAGTGAGGAAATCCAATCACAATATTATAATTCAATGCAAGTGGCTATGTTTGTTTATATTGTATATAGGCATGCATATAATAACACAAAGGATGATAGAAATTTTTTGAGGGAGTATCATTTCTATTTGAGTGACAACTCGTTACACTTGTCAGAGGTTTTTCAATACTATTTCAATATATTTTTAGACAAATTTAAGAGAAAGAGGAATCTAGATGAAAAAACATCTCATATGGCTAGATAATTGTATGGGATAGTTCAAGAATACTCAAATGTTCTATTGGTTAAGTAGGGTTCACAAGGAACATAATATCCAAGATATGTGGAGTTCTTTTGAAGCTAGACATGGTAAAGGAGAACATGATGGAGATGGTGCTTGTGTTACAAGAATTATTGCTAGAGAGCAATTGAAATTTGAGGATGTAGTAAAATTTAATAATACACGTAGGATTGTAGATTGGTGTAGTACAAAAATATCTATAGGATCAAGTGAGTACTCTACAATTAGTTGATTGTTTTGGTTGGTTGAAGAAGAGAACATTCTACCTAGACTTGATTGTGAGACAATCAGTGGATCTACTAAATGGAATTAATTTAAGAGTTTGAATGCAAGCACATGGACTATTTGGACATGGGAGCTTGCATGTATTTGTCAATTTTGTATTTCAAGAGATTGGGAAGCATGTGAGAAAACAAAATGGGTTGAATATTGGAAGCAAAGTCATTGATACCTGCACAAGCACACGATCAATATGAAACAACAATTGAAGACAATGATCAAGTGTTTGCATCAGTTGACTATGACAGTGTTTCAGACCTTGTACAAGATGGTAATTTAATTCAATTTATTTCACTTTATTACTATTTTTTAATGATTTTATTTATTTGTATACATATGAATGCATGTATGTAGATTGTTCAAATTATATGAACATGTGCAAGTTATTGAATCAAATTTTGTTTGTAGGACATGCGTATGTTGTTGTTGCACCTGAGGAGAATGAAGAGGAAACCAAATATTGGTTGGCTCATTGTGTGGAGACTAAACATAAATTAATAGCGCCTTGAGAAGATGATGATGGCTATCATTATCCAACAGGTTCGGTGGTGGTTGTTTTCACTTAGCTACAAAAATACTTAATAAGGAAGAATGGTTTACTTGCATTCAAAGATTATGAAACACGTAAGAAGATTATACACTACTCACATTTGGTGGTGGAAAAAAATATAAAACTAGTGAGGTATCATGGAAGACCTACAAATAAAGAGCTATGGACAATTTCTATGGAAGAGCAAGAGACAATCATAGATGCATTGCAAAAGAGAGAGGATGCAGATGGTACAATGGAATAAGTAATGCAGGTAAATATATTTTTAGTTTTATATATTTAAATACATTTTTCAAATGATATTACTTGTACGCTAATAGTTAAAATCGATTTATTTTCCTTTTGTATCCTTAATCCATCATCACATACTTTGAGACAAAAAAGAGAGTCCATGCAAATTAAACCTAGAAAGCATGAAATACTTGGTATATATAGGTAAGTATAGTTTTAGTTTTATATATTTAAATACATGTTTTGATGATATATTGATATTGCTTACATTAATAGTTAAAATTGATTTATTGTCCTTTTTGTATCCTTAACCCATCATCACATTGATCACATACTTTGAAACAAAAAGGAGAGGATGCAGATTCAACCTACACACATGTGTGGAATACTTGTAAATACAGGTACTTTTGTATTTATAGACATAGTTTTATATAAATTAAAATACATGTTTTGATGATATATTGATATTGCTTAAATCATTTTGATATTAGGTGGCATGAAGACCTACCACATTTTTATGATTCCCCACAAGTTTTATATTTTCTAGAGATGGCATAGCCAAATTTTGTAAACATTGTTTTGAGTTGGCATATATGTACATACAAAATTACACAATAACACTTTTTGTAAAAAAATGTATATGTACATGCATAATTGTACTCTACACTTTTATATATCAAAATCAATATTCTATATATTTTGTTCATTAAATTTACATGTTTTTCGACTTTAAAACTTAAAATTTGAATGTATAATCACTAAGTATTGAATGTATATTATTGTTAAATTTGATTTCCTTGGGAAAATTCACCAAATTTTGAGAACTTTTTTGATCCCCTTAAGACATCCTATTAGGACATGAATTAAATTAGCATTGACACTATTTTTGTATAGTATGTGATTGTTATGATGAGTCATTAATTCTAATACTTAATTGTATCAATTTTGATTAAGCATGAGACATGTCCTTTGAATTCTTTGATCCCCTTAAGAAAATTTTGAGAACTTATTTGATCCCCTTAAGACATCATATTAGGACATATCCTAAATTAATACTTAATTATATCAATTGTTATGATGATTCATCCTAAAATCTAATACTTAATTATATCAATTTTGATTGAACATGAGACATGTGCTTTGAATTCTTTGATCCCCTTAAGACAAACTATTAGGACCCCTTAAGACATCCTATTAAGACAAATTATATTAACATTAACACCATTTTGTATAGCTTTTGTGATTGTTATGAAGAGTCATCCTAAATTCTAGTACTTAATTATATCATTTGTGATTAAACATGAGACGTGAATTATTTGATACCCTTAAGAAAATTTTGAAAAATTCTTTGATCCCCTTAAGACATCTTATTAGGACATAAATTATATTAACATTAACACTATTTTTTTATAACTTTTGTGTTTGTTATGATGAGTCGTCCTAAATTCTAATACTTAATTATATCAATTGCGATTAAACATGAGACATGTACTTTGAAGTCTTTGATCCCCTTAAGAAATCCTATTAGGACATATCCTAAATTAATACTTAATTATATCAATTGTTATGATATGTCATCCTCAATTTTAATACTTAAGTATATCAATTGTGATTGAACATGAGATGTGTACTTTGAATTCTTTGATCCCCTTAAGACATCTTATTATTTCACATTAATGTCCTACTAATATCTTGACTATGAATTGAAAATTTGTAAAGTACAAATATTTGAATGTCCTATCAATTTCATAATAATTTCACATTTGTGTAATTTCACATTAATGTCCTACCAATTTCATATTAATTTCACATTAATGTTATATCAATTTCATATTATAACATGTATGAAAATATTAAAATTTAATAATAAAATATTGTCTTGAATGACGATAACTATTTTTTTCAATTTAAAATGCATAAATGTACATGTGTAAATTACTATTTAACAATAATAGACCATAAAATATTGAAATTAATAAAGTCCATGAAATAATATATTAAGTCCATAAAAATACTGAAATATATATGTAGATATAGATAATCCATGAAATTATACTGAAATACTGAAACATGTACATATATGTAGTCCATGAAATAAGGAAACACATCTATATAGATTAAGTCCATGAAATATTGAAACATGTATAAAAGTCCATCAAATACAGCCCATGAAATAATCTACCTCATATCGTCTCTTTAATCAAGAGACCTCTTCACTCCACACAGACTACCTAGATGATCTGAATCACTGTGTACAAGAGAAAGAAAGCTGAAATCATATGTAAGACGATTAAAAATTATTTAACATGAAAATTTAATTTATAATTTATCATATTTAAATTATCATGCAAGCATGCTTTGGTACAAGACCTCTCTCTGCATGATTTGAATCAATCTATACAAGAGAAAGATAGTTGAAATTAGATTTAAGATGATTAAAAATGATTTGATTCAATTAATTTATAAAATCATATTTAAATTACCGTATGAGGATGCTCAACATGCTCTACTACAGGACCTGTCTCTGCATGCTATACTATAGAACCTGCCTCATGCTATAAAAGAAGAAGAATTTAACACATGAGCCTATATGTTCAATTTTAAATTTAATTTAATTCATTCACAATGTATAGTTTTTAATTGAATTTAATTATAATCAAATTTGCAAATTACCATATGAGGTTGCTTTGCATGTCCTGGTTGAGGTGGTGTGACATCATCAAGACAAAAAGTGCCACCAACAAAGTCCTACAAGGTCAAATTTAAAGCACATGTGCACAAATTAGGTTAAATATATATATTCAAGTGTATTGGATTAGGTTTTTTATTCTATTTAAAATACCTATAAATTGTGCACACACGTAGAAAATTTTTAAACAAACTAAAATTCAATTGTCTCATGAATTGCTTGTGCATCAAATGGGTGCCCAATTCCCATCCTCATGGTGGTGTCAACCTACATACATAGACATTTAACACTTATAATATTTAAGTACATGCACGTTTGATATAGTGAATTCAAAATACAAAATTGCAATATAGTTTTAAATAAAACAATATGCATGTATGTGCACCTCATGCAAGATGCCTGACAATGGAGGAGCACTCGACAATGATCACTCTAATGGAACCAACATGGAAATCGGATGACTCCCCCAAACCAACATAAATATTTAAAACACATGTTCAGGATTGAATTACAAGAGGTTGAGAATTCACAGGTCATTGGGGATCAACCCATTCCCATAACCTCTATTGTGGCATGCCACCATCAACACCCTAAAATGATTTGAAATCAAAATAGTTGGGTTTTTGACCCAACACAAAATTTGTATATAATTTCCTCAAAAAATATAAAGGGACCTCCAAATTAGCCTGTGGTGGTTGGTTAAATACCATCCACCATTGGTCCCAAAAATTGGCAAACATCTACTGATATTTGCACCACCTCATTGATATATTCTTGGTTTGTTTGTAGGAATGGTTTGGTTGGTGACAGGGTCGACAAAAAAAGGTGCAAGATGGGATTTTGTTATTTTAAGGTCCAAGATTTGTTTGTAGGAGAGACCATCTGAATAAAATTGTTTCCTCTCCTCTCGCCATCATTGATGCTTGTCTAAGTCCACATCAATGGACCTAATGGAATCAACAATGTTTTGCATCACAGATGCAAAGCACCTCAAGTGTGGTGGAATCAATGCTTCATTTTGAATAGCATTGATTTGATCTTGAATTGATCTATCATTATCATTGATTCATGCTCGCAAGCGAGCCTTATCAGATCCATGTGGTGGAGGGGGTGGAGGGGGAGGTGGAGAGTGTTGAGGTGAAGGGGGTTGAGCTGGTGGATTGAGGATATCATCAATATCAAATTAATCCATGATCCATATAAGTGAACTTGCAAAACTTATACAAAATTAACAAAAAAGTACAAAATTATGAGAAATAGTTAAATTTTAAATGTACATGAGTGTTTAAATAGGATGCATACATACACATACATAAATCATTCAACTTGACCATACATACAAATTTCAAAATTTAAGATACATGTTTAAAAGAAAAAAATAGGATGTACAATGCATACATACATCATTCAACTTGACCATACATACAAATTTCAAAATTTAAGATATATGCAATTTTAATACATGTACATGTACTAAAAAATAAAATTAAAACATACACAAAAAGCTAAATTTCTAGGTAAATTTAATCCCCTAAAACATTTTTCTTAAAAATCCCCTTAATCCATTATATAAATGACCTAATTGAATACAAATGAAAAAATGTGTAAGGCTCATTTATGTCTAAGCCATGTAAATGAAAAAACAAATAATTGTTAATGTAATGTGAAATCTTATTAAAAATTACATTAAATTAGAATAAATTATGATGGCTTAAGGGGTCCTCGTAGGATGGATTAAGGGTTCGTAATAAGATGCCTTAAGGGGATCTATGAATTAAGGTCCTAGGACAAAATGATGGCTTAAGGGGATAAAATTTGGTGAAGTTTCCCAAGGCAACCAAATTTCATTAAGTTACATATACTATATTTTAAAATGTACATTTAGGAGGTAATTAATAACATATGATAGCCTCCTATTGGTAATGTATAATCACTTTATCATGATGGAAAGCAAGGGGATAAAATTTGGTGAAGTTGGTGTGGCACATGTACTTGAGTAATACGATTTAGTAGGAATTTAGAGGCACATATTTTCATTATACATTTGTTCATTAGATCTCTTAACTAGCATAATTGTGCTTAAGGAATTCCAACAATCATGTTTGATAATTATAGGTGCTTGGCTTGTGACTAAGATACTTGTCTAGGTCTTCTCCTCTTGTCTTGAAAACAATCGTGTTATGCTTTTTGGCACAAAATTTTGTCACAAATGGGTCAAGACACATATGCACATAGATCCCTACAAGTTACATTAGAATTAGACTAGGTTGCATTGGAAAGACTAGGTCATACAATGAAACCTTGTTCAAGACCAAGCCACAAACATGACCTCATTTGCATAAGCTAAGATTGTTCACTCTTAGTAAATGAATGACCTCCTCACATTTTATATTATGTTGAAAAATGGGCCCATATTTGAATCAAACTTAAGCTTTAATGGACCATGGATCTAATGAAAAATATTTATATTAAGGATTTTTTGGATGTCATCAAAGTTGACTCTATTAAATCATAACCCCAATTTGAACATACCATCAAAGAATTTGACAATGTGTTCAATGAAATTTTATGGTTTTAAACTACTTTACCTATCACTTTGGGATCCATCACACCTAATGTTATGTTCTATGTAATGTATAGTGCTTTAGTGTTTGAAAAAATTTAGGTTGTTGAACTTGGATTCATGTCATAGGTGTTGTATGTTGTACACTTTAGTATAACTTAAAGCAATATAGATTGAAAAGAGTGTAAATTTATTTTTAATAGAGTTCAAACAAGATGTAATGAGGATCACAAGAAATATTTAGATAGTAGGCAAATGAAGGAGAAGTTTTAGATTTGAACCATGATCCTATAACAAGGATTCTAGATAATGAGATAAGGAAACTAAGGTTATATGCATTCCAATAATGGAAAGAGGCTAAAATAAATTAGGAGATGATCAAATTTGAGGAGGAATAAAATAGATTCATGATATAATAATTTAATAATTCCCCTAATATTTTATGATTTAGAACTCTAATATTCAACTCTACTTTAAAAAAAAAAAATTATAATTCCTTGTGAAATGAGAGAAGATATAGATACATGTTTTCTATTGTAGTAGTAACAAGGCATGTAATGTGTTTAAAGTACCAAATTTTATATCAATAATTACTGGAAGTTTTTAGGAAAATGAATTTTATAAACTTGATCAAATTAGGGAACAAAAGAGAGGGAAAACAATCATTTGACAAAATTTTATAGGGGTCCTAGCACTAGACGGTGCTACATGATGTGGGCTAAAGTTCCCAAGGGTGCTAGTGTAGACTTGTGATATATTTGATCTTGAATCTTTATAAGGATGTTGATTATGATTTCCTAAGTTTAGGACTCTTGTTAAGTTGATTGGATTGATTAATTTTATTGGTTTGATTCCAAATTGATTGATTTGATCAAATTTTAGGTGAACCTTGAGAGTCTTTTAAACCTTTCATAGAGGAGGTTCAAGGATTACTCTAGTAGAAAATTATTTGTATGTTAATATGTTAGAGACTATGTGTTTGTGCATATAGATTTAAAACATAAACCAATGCAAATGAAATATTCACGCATACATATTTAAAACATGAAGCAATGCAAATGAAATTTTTCCAATTTGAAATAGTTGCATAGAGATTTAAAACATGAAGAAATGCAAATGAAATAGGTGCATTTTGAAATAGTTGTATACAAATTCAAAACATAAAGTAATGCAAATTAAACCCTAAACACTAAACATTGCAAATGGAAATAGTTTAGGGTCGTTTTGCTCAAATTTAGGTAAGTTTTTTAGTTTCGAAAGGTAAATTTTTTGTTTGATTTCAATTTGGGATTGATTTTTTTGTTTGATTTGAATTTAGGGTTGTTTTTTTGTTTGATTTCAATGTAAGGTTTCATTTTTTTGTAGGAATATTGAAATGAATAAACCTCCATACAAATACACAAAAAATAAACCTAAATACATAGCTAATAACAAAAAAATGAAAAAAAGGGAAAGAAATGGAGGAAAGACTTACCTGGTAGCCGTTAGTCACTTTCGCTCACCTAGGCTCTTGATTGGACATAGTAAAAATGAGCTCATGAGTCAATTAAAAAAAAAAAACTTCTACGAAATAGGATCTCGCTTATTACAAATTAGGATCTCGTTTCATAGCAATCGAGATCCCATTTTGTAAAAATCGAGATCTCATTTCTTAAAGCCAGGTTCGGGACACTGAAAAGAAATAGGATTCCAATTTTTAAAAATTGGGATCCTGTTTTAATTTTAGGCTCAAAACCCTGAAGTGAAACAGGATCTTGATTGCTAAAAAATAGGATCCTGATTCATCTAGCCCACTGTTGGGATTTTTTCTAAGGCCAAAAATTCCACTTTAAGTGGACTCAACTTCATGCTTTCACTCCTCCATAAAATTTTATTTGTATGTGCCATAAACTTTGCTTTGGTGGTGTCTTTTAGACTCTTCAACAAAATTCCATCCAAACTAGCAATTTCCTATTCATTGATTTCATATCCCAATGTAGGGGTGCACACTATCCTTGGTTCTATTGCTTCTATCATACACTCATTTGTTGACACAAGGAAAGTGATATCATTTTGATATTTTTCTACAATTTTCCTAGGTATCATGTCTCCTTCATGCATCCTCTTTTGGAAAACTACAAAGAAAGTAATAAGTACATCATCTTGTGCCTTCACATCACCAAGACTTCTCATAAAGTCACATTGTTTGTTTTGGGAAGCTCTTTCAAGAAAAAGAAAATAAAACACACAACCAAAGTCCCATATTTAAATGCATATTTCTTCTCCTCGATTTTCTTCAAATTCTCCATCAATTGTCTCCTTAGAAACTCACAAAGATCACAGTCTATTCCTTTTTCAACCATTTTATAAGCCACATTGATTGTGGTGGAAGATACAAAGTTTTTCCTATTTGTGAAATAGATTTTATAGCCAATCACCATTATTGCATATATCAAAACTGGATTTTTGATGGGATTAATAACTAGATCTCTCTTATCATATGTTGCACCTATTAGTTCCATTACAACTTCATTCTTGATCAATTTCTACACAAGAATGGATGACCTGTAACCTCTCTAATTACCTCTTTTTTTATCATTTCAAGTATGTCGGTCCACACAAACTTGTCATGAACTCTACTAAGTGCAACCCATTTGTAATCAAAACAAAAATTTGGAAACCATTGCCATACATCAAGCTTCTTCGCAACAAGGTTTTGGTATTATGGTTTTAAGGAAAAATTGTCTCCATTCAATTTTTTCATCCACATATTTGCTAGCTTTCTATGATCATATTCATCCATCTTTTCAAGAATATAAATACTTATATCTTTGATTGACAAAACCCCATATGGAACATGCAAGAATGCACCCAACGAGTCGTCTTCTATTGATTTTGTAGGGTATTTCTTAAATTTGGGTTGTGGCAAGTCTCAGTTATCTCAATAACCCTTGGTGTAGCCATTATAGTTGAATTCAAATTGCTTTCAAACAAAATTTCTATGAAACTAGGGAAAACAAAGATTTGTAAATACATTTTCTTCTCTTTTTATGATTAGGGTTCATGTACACTAGATCACAAATAGCTTTGATCACTCCAAATCACTTCCTTGCTACTCTACTTCTCAATGCTTTTTGTAAACGAATTTTCCTAAGTGAAATCACTTTAAAACCCTTCAAATTTAACTTAATTTCCCATTAAATTCTTCAAATAATAAGGCTAGCAATCCTTTATCTATTTGCACAGTCAACTTTTGATGCTCCCAAAACTTCTGTATTATCATATTTTCTTCCACAATCTTCACCAATAGATCAATAATTTCAATCTACATCACATATCTTCATGTTGAGGCATCACCACCATTTCTTTGGTGAGGGATGATAGATTTTCATTAAAGCTTCCCTTGAGCCAAATCTCTCAACTTAGTTTTTGGAGGAAACATCTACACCGGGTGATGGTATAGATTCATCCTTAACCTCTATCTCTTCTTTATCCAAATCTTGTCCATCTCCTTCTTAGTTTACGTTAGATCAATCCTTTTTACTAGTTTATTCCTCTTTACCAGATTATCCTTCCTCACATTTCTACTTTTGCAAAACTTAGAAATGTGCCTAGGTCTATTGTAATTGTAACAAGTGACATTCTTCTAACTAGTATTCCTTCCATTCATTCTATATTTGCATTGATTAGCTTTATACCTAAATCCATGGCATGTATAAAAGTAGCCTTTGAATGATTGAACCCTTCTACCATTGTTATATCCATTCATTATTTGACTTATGCACTCACTAGCTCTATAGCCAAATTTCTTACATGTAAAACATTGACCAACAAAAGGTGGAACATTCTGATTTATTTTGCTTCTATATTCCATTTCCTTATGTCCAAATTTATTGCAAGAATAACCAAAACCATTCAAATATGGATACCTTTGTACATTTGGTTGTTTGATCGGTGGTCTTCTAGCTTCATTCCTTTGATTCTAGATCTACTTTCCATTGTTCTTCTTGTCTTCAACATTTGATGTCTAATTTGAACTTTCACCCTTTTCAAATCCTAAACCTTCTTTATCCTTAGAACCTTTATGATTTCCAATCATTTCATTAAGCTTTGTAGAACTCATCTTGAATTTATCTTCATGAATCCTTTCTTTCTCCAGATCTAATCTCATATTTAAAATTTCTTGTTCAAGTCTTATGCATTCCTCAAATTTACTTTTCACCATTGCATTCAAACATTCCTCAATTCTTTTCTTTTCTTCAACTTGCACTTTCCAACCAGTAATAGTTTCATTTGCTTGCTTCAATTTTTCACTGAATACCGTATGTCTTTCTCTGAACTTCTTGATTTGTTCTCTCAATTTCCTGATGCATTCATTTGCTTCTTTGACATTTTCTTTTAGATCTCCATTTTCACCTTCAGTCCTTTCAAAATATTCAAGGGCAACTTTGAGTTCCCCATCTTTGTCAAGAATGAAATCTTCTTCTGTGAATCCAACAACAAGAATCTCTTCCGAAGGAATAGGTAGTCTTCTAACAACCATGTGTCCAACCTCCAAGATCTTCCCCAACCAAGCTTTGATACCAATTTTTGAACACCTAGAATACTAAGAGGGGGGTGAATTAGTATTCTTTTAAACCATTCAAACATTTAAACATCGAAACCACATAGCACATTCAACTGCAGTAAATAAAGACAAAATGAAACATCAACAACAACATATAACACATGAACACTAGGATTTTTACGTGGAAAACCCAAAATGGAAAAAACCATAGTGAGGATTAGTTCACAATATATTATAATTGATTATAGTATATTTACAGAAGTGATCACTACATGTGGACTCACTTCCCATAAAGAAAAAGACAGAAGAGAGATTGTGGCTCACATCCTAGTTTGAACTGTTACAATTGCATCTATCATATGCATGAATTATAGTTCCAATGAAGCTTAATAAACTGACTTTACACACTTCATTTGATTTTGATCTAACAAACTACTTTCCTTTGCATTCACATCACTGTAAACTTCTACTTAACATTCACAACTTAAATTTGCACTGCTCTAATAATATTCACATAATTCGCATGTCTCTTATTCCTTACTTATTATCAAAACATCGAAAATGATCTAACATATATATCCACTTCAATCATAACATTAATTAGGTCGGCCTAATTAGATGTAACATACAAAATATAGAAAATGTAACTTTTCAGCTCAAATCCTTTCACATACACCTCATTCCAAGATTCAAATCTCAAAATACTTTGAAATAGGTCAGCATGGACCTATAATAGCTCCTATAAAACACTACAATACATATTTAACCTTTGCATACCTTCACACTTATCAGGTCAACACTGTAGAAGACCTAATACAAAAATTATTTAACTGTGTATCCATATTTGGACACCTATACCTCAAAATTCAATGCCAACTAGAATTCACACACTAATGCCATCTGTCAACAGATCCTCAAAAGTGCAAAGACAAAAACTTATCTATGGAGAAGTATAGATTCTCCCACTCAAGTGTGTTGTATAGGAAATGATTGTAATTTTCCAGACCAAACTTTTGTTACTTGTATCTCTCAAACCAAAAGCCAAAACATGATGAAATTATGGAATTAGATACTTCTAAAAAAAATAAAAAAATTAGAAGCATAGAGTGAAATCTTCATTCATGGACAATGTGGACCCAAAAACCAAATGCTCTGTTACACATAATTAATAGAGTTGACACTTAGTCAATTTTCCATCATAACCAATTTTACCAAATCAAACCATCTTGTAAAATGTCTTCCACAAACACTCCAAAACCTATTAGAACCAACCAAAATGATCTACAATGATCTACACCATGATCTCTACATCAATATACAATGTTGACATCAATGACAACACTACAACACATAGTAATATACCTTGTACTTATCCCTCATGCTCATGTTGCCAATATTAGCATCAATGACATTCTTCCAACATAAGGGTTGTCTGATTGTAATATTTAATTTGATTTCTTTGAGCATTGCATTTATGGAAAGAAAATTGCATTCATTTTTACTCAAGTTCTCATAAATCTTGTGGTATATTGAATCTCTGGTTGGTGATACTCCTGTGAGAAGCTTTCTCTACAAGTATATATTGTAATCTTTGTGATTTCTGAATATTATATTGGGAGGATTTTGGAGTGTGGTGTTTTTTTCCTGAAAGGGTTTTCCCCATGTAAATTACTGTGTTGTGGTATGCATGAGATTTATGTTTTTTTTTTTAAAGTTTGTGTAACTTTTGTAAAGATCTGTAAAGTTTTGCATTATCCTCCTCTCAAGATTAGTGTAGGAATTTGTTCTGCTACCTTAGCTTTCTTATAGTAAGGATCCTATATGGTAATAGGAACAAAGGTGCCCCCCATACAAAGCACTTGTTACCTGGATTGACTCTTCCATTTCATGCAACTTATTTAAAGGCTCGTACTTGTTCTAGGAGTCATTCCAGAAGGAGGCACGACTACCCTCCCTCACAATCCAAGTCAAATGTTTGATGAGAGAGAAATAGATAGTGGAGGAGGAAGGTGGAGAGATTGAGAGAGAGGAGGGAGGGATAGGTAGGTAGAGAGTAGATAGGGAAGGAGAGATGGAGGGAGAGGTAGGGATGGAGAGAGAGAGGTGAGGAGAGAGAAAGAGAGATTATATTAAGAGAGAGAGAGAGGAAATGATAGATGATGAGTAATATAAGGAAGAGGGACATGACCAGAGAGAGACAAGAATGAGAGAGAGGAAGGATAGAGATGATGATGATGGAGATGAGATATAATGATGATGATGAACATGATAAAGAAGAAGAGGATAGGAGGAGAGGGTGAGAGAAGAGGGAGGGGAGAGGAGGAGGAGGAGAGGAGGGAGAGAAGAGGAGGAGGTGAGGAGAGCTGGAGGAGAGGGGAAGGAAGGAGGATGGAGATGGATAGAGTAGGAGAGGAAGGTGGAGAGAAGGAAGAGGGAAGGAGGGATGGAGGAAGAGAGAGAGAGGAGAATGGAGGAAGGAGGAATGAGAGGGGATGAGAAGAGAGAGGATGAAGAGATCAGAGGAGGAGAGAGAGTGAGAGGAGGGAGAGGTAGGGATAAAAGAGAGACTGAGGGGGTGGATGGAAGAGAGAGAGGAGGGGGAGGTGAGAGGGGAGATGGAAGGAGAAAGAAGGAGGGAAGGAGATAGATAGAGAGGTGGATAGATGGAGGATGAGAGGGATAGAGAGATCTTGAAGAAGGTGTTGGCTTGAAGTGTTAGTTTAGGTTTTTCTGGCATATCATGTTAATGCTATTTGCAGAAGTACCTCATGGATTGTGGATGAGTTGAGTAGCATGGTGATGTATATTTGGGTCCTAGCTAACCCTTGGTGTGGTCATCCTTCACTTCTTTCCACTACAAAATTGTTTGGTGTTGACCTATTTTGTAATTGCACATTTCAAGTGCATAGTCGACCTTGGAGAATGTTTTCAAGGTTGTGAATAGTATAAATGCAAGGTAGAGCGTTGGAGGAAGTGTGTGGTGTTTTAAATTTGATCAAATGTTGTGATGTGAGTGTGAGCTTTGAAAACCAAGGCTACCTGAAGTAGTGAGCAGAAGGTGTCTACATTTTCAATGTACCTAAAGTTACTGAAGGCAGTGAGCTAAAGGTTGTGGATGGTTCAAAGTTGTTGTGGTGGATCTTCCTATTTTTCTAGGATGGAGTTATCTTTGTAATAGTTCCTTTATTTCTTCTTTCTAATTTGGCAAATTTGGCAATGATCCCTCTATTCTTTTGGGTAGTGAGCCCTCCGACAGTGAGCCTATTGTATTCGATGTTGCTATTACTTTATATTGTGAGCTAATTCTCACTGTGGTTTTTCCATTCTTGGGTTTTCCATTTAAATATAGTGTTCTATTGTGCATGGTGTTTTGATGTTTTGTTGTTTCACTTTTTTACTTTCATGCTAAATTTGATTAAGGGTTTAAGGGCTAATAAGGATCTGAATTTTAATGAGGGTTTTGATGTTTTAATGTACAACTAATTCATCCCCCTCTCAATTTTCTTATGCATCTAATAATTGGTATTAGAGAAAGGTTCTTTGGAAAAATCTTAACCGCTTGAGGTAGATCCGAATGGTGCACAAGAAGGAGTCTCCTTTGTTTGATGGGGAAAATTATGCATTTGGAAAACTAGGATGGAAAGTTTCCTTGTTTCCCTAGGGTTTGGAGTTTGGAAGTTAATTGAAGATGGGTATACCATGCCTACTAATGGTCCTCCAACTGATGATGAGATCAAAACATGTGAGAATAATGGAAAATCAAGGAATGCTATTTTGAGTGGTCTTTCTAGTTCAGAACTTGTGAAGGTTATGGGCTAAAAATTTGGTAAATAAATTTAGAAGTAGCTAGAAAGTATCTATGAAGGAGATGATAAGATCAAGAAATAAAAGATACAAAATCTCAATACTAAGTTTGAAACCCTAAGGATGATAGAGGATGAAGATATCACAAGCTGCATGCATAGAGTGAATGAAGTTGTCAATTCCATCAATGTCCTTGGTGGAAAACTGAAGGAAGATGCAGTGGTAAAGAAGGTATTAAGAACTCTTTCTAAATCTTCTAGTTCTAAAGTTTCTACTATTGATGAAGCTCAAGATTTAGATCATTATTCTAGAGATTAGTTTTTTGGTGCTTTATCTACTTTTGAATTGAGAGATTTTGGTCAAAATTATTCAAGAAAAGAGACTGCTTTTAAAGTTAGAAAAATGGAGAAAGATGATGGATCAAATCCAGATTATCTTGATGAGATATAAGCAAATTTTGTTAGGATATTGAAAAGGGGATTGGAAAATAAAAAAGGTAAGTTACTTTTCAAATGTTCAATTGTGGAAAGATGGGCCATTATGCTTCAAGATGTCCAACCAAAGTTTCAAATGACAAATATAAGGATAATAAAGGTGTATATGTCAAGAGAAGTTATTATGTTAAAGAAGATGCTAACATATTGGATGATGAATCTAACTATTTGGATGATAAAAATGATGAATTTTGATTCATGACTTTGAATGTTGGAACTAATTCTACTGACTTTGAAATATCTATGAAGAAAATTGTCCAGAAAATATGTCACAACATCAAAGGAACTATGGCCACTGCTTTTCATGCTAGAGAGTAGAAAAAATGTTGGATAATTGACAATGGATGCTCAAATCATATGATAGGTGATAAGAGTAACTTTGTTAAACTTGAGAAGTTTGAAAATGATCTTGTTTAATTTGGTGATGATACATCTACTAAGATATGTGGAAAATTTTCAATTAGCTTTGATGGAAAGCATAATAAAGATGATATTCTTTATGTAAATGGTCTCTGACATAATATTCTAAGTGTAGGATAAATGTGTAGCAAAGGATATAATCTTGTGTTTCAAGGTGGTGTTTGTGAAATCAGAAAAGGAAGCTTCAAAAATCTAGTTGTTGTAGGAACAAGGATAGATGGGAATGTTTATCAGCTCAAAGGTGCTAATGGTAAGTTTTTTATGACTCAATTCAATGAAAGTTGGCTATGGAATAGAAGAATGTGTCACATCAATTTTGATAGCCTAGTGAGGATTAATTCTACTCAAGTTGTGAGAGATCTGCCAAGAATTACAAAGCCTATCAATGCAACTTACAAGGAATGTTAGGTTGGGAAGAAAACAAGAAAGAGGTTCAATATCAAAGAATATTCTATCACATAACCTTTAGAATTGGTGCATACAGACCTATGTGGACCTACAAGAACAATAATATTTCATGGTGACAGGTATTTCATGTTGTTAAGTGATGATTACTGTAGAATAACTTGGGTAACTTTTCTTCAAGAAAAATTAGAAGCTCTAGACAAGTTTAAAGCATTTAAAGCTATGGTTGAGAATGAAATGGATATGAAAATGAAGTGCTTAAGGTCTGACAGAGGTGGATATTTCACCTCCAATGATTTTAACAATTTTTGTGAAGATCATGGAATAAAGAGGCATTTTTCAGCCTCTATAACTCTTCAGTGGAATAGAGTTATGGAAAGAAAGAATAGGACAATTTAGGAAGTAGAAAGAAAAATGATGAAGGAAGCAAATATAATGGATCTCTATTGGAGAGAATATATTCATACTACAATATACATACTCAATAGAGTACAAGCAAGAGTAAATAGTTCAAAGACTCCCTATAAACTATAGTATGTAAGAACTCCTACCATCAAATATTTTAGAGTGTTTGGAAGAAAATGTTATATCAAGAGAGATGAAAAAAAACTTGGGAAAGTTTGATGCAAGGTCAGATGAAGGAATATTCATTGGATATTCTACAAGAAGTAAGGCTTATTGGTGCTACAACAAGAGGATGGAGAAGATAGTTGAAAGTGCAAGTGTCAAAGTAGATGAAGAACCACATAAAAGCTCAATATTGCTAGAAGGATATGAATCTGATGAGTTTGCTTGTAGAGAAGAAGGAAAATAAGAAGAAAAGGAAAAGGAGATAAGGTTGAAGAGGAAGATGCTCCAAAAAGGATTCCTAAGACTCCTAAGTATGTGTAGAAGAATCATTCTAAAGATTAGATCATTGGTGACATGAGTAGAGGCATGTTGACAAGGAGAAAATTTGATATGACAAAATAGGTAAATGTGTCTCCACTTTCCAAAGTAGAACCTAAGACAATGATTAAGGCTTGTAAGGATGAGAATTGGACCAAAGTTATGGAAGAAGAATTGATGTAGATTGGGAAGAATAAGACTTTGGAATTAGTCCCAAGACCAACAAACAAGAATGTAATAGGAACTAAATGGGTATTCTGGAACAAACTAAGTGAGAATAGAGAAGTTTTCAGAAATAAGGCTAGACTTGTGTGTAAGGGCTACTCACAAGTGGAAGGAATAGATTTTGAGGAGACATTTGATTCGGTGGAAAGAATGGAGGCCATTAGGATGTTTTTGGCCTTTGCAACACATAAGGACTTCAAGGTTTATCAAACATGGATGTGAAGTCTGCATTCTTGAATGGTGATTTGGAAGAAGAGGTATACATTGAAAAACCAGAAGGCTTTCAGTTATCAGACAATCCTAATATGGTTTGCTGATTGAAGAAGGAATTTTATGGACTCAAGAAATATCCTAGAGCTTGGCATGTAATATTGGATAGGTACTTGTTGCAACATGGATCCAATAAAGGAATTGTAGATAGCAATCTTTACTTTAAAATTAAGAAGGATCAAATCTTGATCAAGTGGTTGCGTAGTTGATGATATAAGTTTTGGGGGAAATGAGGCAATGTACAAGAAGTTTGCAAAAGAGATGTAGAATGAATTTGAGATGTCAATGATTTGGGAAATGAATTTCTTCCTTGGGCTACAAATCATCCAAAAAGAAAAAGGAGTATTCATTTTATAGTCAAAATATGTTAAGGAAATGTTGAAGAAGTTTGGAATGGAAGACTCAAAACTGGTATGTACTCCTATGGTTACTAGTTGCAAGTTGAGAAAGAATGATGAATCTCCTAAGACTGATCAGAGCAAGTACAGATCAATGATTGATGGACTACTATATCTAACTACTACTAAACTGGATATCATGCATGCATTTTTTCTTGTGGCTAGATTTCAAGAAGATCCTAGAGAATCACATGTGGCAACAGTAGAGGATATTTAGATATTTACAGGGCACTCTAGACTATGGTCTATGGTATCCAAAGGATATTGATTTCTCTTTAAGTGCCTATACTAATGCAAATTGGGTAGGTTGTGTGGATGACAAAAGAAGTACAAGTGGTGATTGTTTCTTTCTTAGAAGTAGATTGGTTTCTTGGCTAAGCAAAAAGCATGATTCAATATCTTTATCTATGGCAGAGGTAGAGTATATTGTTGCAACATCTTGTTGCACACAAGTGTTGTGGATGAAGAAAAAATTGAAGGATATAAGAATATCATATAATGAGCCTATTTTTATCTTGTGTGATAATACTAGTGCTATTGATATATCAAAGAATCTGGTAATACATTCAAGGACAAAGCATATATTCATCTAGTATCACTTTCTAGGAGAGAAGGTTGCAGAAAATGAGGTGAAGCTGGAGTATGTGTCTACAAAGGATCATGTTGCAGATATTGTCACAAAGGCTCTTCCTAACTCCTTTTCTCAATTAGATGCATAAGATTGTGCATAAGTCTGGTGGAGTAATTCAATATTTATTCTTTTGTTCTGGAATAATAAAAACTACCTCTCAGGAGGATCAAGTAGTATTATTGTTGGTTGGTGAAGTCAAATGGAGCATAATTTGTGATCCCAAGGGGGAGAGTGTAGAAAAGTGAGTGTAGTAAAATTTCTTGTCGGTGTTGCAAGTGGTGTCAAAGCAGTGCATGTAGATGTCAAAAGGGAAAACCAAAAAGAAAAATATATGTAGATGATATGTGAAAGGTGTAGATGTTTCCCTTTGAATGTTGTCAAAGGGGGAGAGCAAGAGAGTTCAATGCATGAAAGAGAGTTGGATGAGCTTATGGCCCTTTACCATTGATGTCAAAGGGGGAGAGAGTTGGTTGAAAAACCATAGTACATAAGAGAATATTGTCTGAAGACCACATGGTGGGAATGTTCAAGAGAAATAGTGTTGAGAGCATAAAGAACTCCTCATGTAAGGGGAGAAGAAGTCTGTGAAACATAGGTAAAGGGAGAAGAGATGCCCCAGTTAGGAGGAGTGCTACTTGTTGTTGCTTGTTGCAAAGTTGTTGTTGGTTTCTTTTGTTGTTGATGGATTTTTAGAGTGTTGGTGTTGCCACTAATGAAAAAGGGGGGGATTGTTGTAATTATGATATTGGTGTTATCATTGATGTCAACAATTGTTGGTGTTGGTCATTGATGCCAACTATATGGAGATTGTGTGTTGAATTTGTTGGAAGGATGTTGGTGTTGTCATAGTTGGAAATATTTTTGTCAAGATCTTGTTTTGATTTGATAAGAAGGTGTTATGGTGTTTTCATTAGTGTTGTCTTAATGAATAAGAGTTGCAGTTGTAGTAAGTGCACTTGGTTTCCAAGTGTTTTTGAGAAAATTTGAATAAAAGAGATTGCAGTGTGATAGAGTGATGTTCAGTGTTGTGCTCCACATTTTTTGATGGTTGAAGTTATTATTGTGTGGTTTGGATATATTGATTAGAAGTTTTCAGAGGTATTATATCCATATTTGCATGTTCTAGATCATATGACAGTGAAAGTTATGTTCACCAGTGTGTGTGTTTGTGAAGAAGATTATATGGGAGAAACGAGATTGCTCCACATTTCTTGGTATTGAATTTTTTGTCTCGCAGATTTGGGGATGTTCTTAGAATGATTATATCTATTTTCCCTTGAAGTTTCAGGTGTTGAGGTGTTCCATGAAGTTGGTTAGTTAGTTTGATTTCTATGCCAATGTTTCTGGTTGCACAAAATGATTGTGCTCTTAGTTTCAAGTGGTTGTGGTAGAGTTACAAAATATTTTGATGATGTTGGAATGTTTTGAGATATTGTATGGATGTCATGGAGTGTTGCTATGTGGTCTGTGTGACTTGAAGAAGTGTATTTCTGGTCACTTGTAGTGTTAGTTTAGGTTTGACTGACCTAGCATGCTAGCAGTATTTGTGGAGGTACCTTGTGGATTGTGGATGAGTTGAGTATTGCGGTGATGTATATTTGGGTCCTAGCTAACCCCTGGTGTGGTATTCTTTCACTTCTTTCCATCATGGAAGTGTTTGGTACTAACCTATTTTGTAATTGCACATTTGAGGTGCATAGCCAACCTTGGATAATGTTTTCAAGGTTGTGGATAGTATAAATGCAAGGTAGAGTGTTGGAGGAAGTGTGTGGTTTGTGTGGGGTGTTGTGGTGTGAAATGTGATCAAGTGTTGTGATGTGAGTGTGATATTTGACAACTAATGCTACCTAAAGTAGTGAATAGAAGGTGTCTACATTTTCAATGTACCTAAAGTTACTAAAGGCAGTGAGCTGAAGGTTGTGGATGGTTCAGAGTTAATGTTGTAGTGGATCTTCCTATTGCTCTAAGATGGAGTTTTGTAATAGTTCCTTTCTTTCTCCCTTCTAATCTAGCAATGAACCATTCTTTCTTTTAGGCAATGAGCCTATTATATTCAGTGTTGCTATTACTTCATATTGTGATCTAATCCTCATCTTGTTTTTTCCTTTCTTGGTTTTTCCACATAAATTTGGTGTTCTATTGTGTATGGTGTTTTGATACGTTGTTGTTTCACTTGTTCACTTTATGCTAAATCTGATTAAGGGTTTAAGGGATAATAAGGATTTGAATGTTAATGAGGGTTTTGATGTTTTAACGTACAACCGACTTGCCCCCCCTCTCATTTTTCATATGCATCTAGGATTTTCCTCATTTTTGACCATTTTTTAGCATGATTTATCTGGACACTAGCACATTGCATGAATGTTCATGCATCGTGTTGGCATCTCACAACATTTTAACCTTCAAAAAGTTGTTTCCAAGTGTTTTTCCACTTGTAATCTACCTTGATCAATGGAAATGACTTAGGGTGACTTGTAGTTTGGCTCAATAGCCTCCTTTTCCCTACTATTCTCTCTTTTAAATCTATCCTTTTCACTCTACAAGTCTCTCTTGGTCTTTTTCTCTGAAATAACTCTCTTTCTATCTTGAAATATCCTTCTCTTAAGCTTGCACAACTCTCTACAATAGTCCCAAGCTCTCACAACTCTCTCTATTTATCTTCCTCTCTTTGGTTTCCTCAAGCCTTACTGGTAATATCCACTTGTATTGTGTCTTTAAGCATCTTGAGATTTATCACATCCCTTGTATATGCATTTATCATCTTGTCTATTTATCTTTCAATCTATTTATCTATCTGGTTGTCCATGGAGTTGGAAACACCAAAGTGAGGATTTGATTGAGGCAAGTGCCTAAACAACCCCAACACCTTTTCTCGATCTTATGTGTGCAAGTGTTGAAGGTGTATCTCTGTTGGAGGCTTCATTTTCAATTTTTTTGTGAGTTATCTATTTCTTTTGTCTTGTTTTATCATTTCCTTTTCATTTAGTTAGTCTACTTTTAATTTTGTTATTCTCTATTATTTTCTTGCATTTTAAGAGTTTCAAATTATCATAATTGTTAGTGGGTACTTAGTTGTTTTCTGAGACATACTCAATTTTTTGTTTGTACAAGACACTAGCACGCCATGAGGATGTCCATGCATCATATTGTCATCCTTGGATGGGAGTTTGTGAGATTATCCAGAAGACATCTGTGACCTACTCTCTTAGCTTCTAAAATTTTCACATTTTAATTCTATATAAAATATAAATAAACCCCCTTTTATCATTTCATCTCATCACCTGAGCTTTAATCCTTGAGGTAGTTGAGAACTATTTTCCCCTTTATAGCTTGTCATCTTGAGGGTGTTGAATCTCCTCGTCTACAATGTTCTTCAATGTGAGAAATTTACTTTTGTTACTTGTCATGTGACATGAACAACTATTGTCTACATACCATTATTCTTCGTCATCTTGAGCATGTAGGGCAGCTTGTATTAACATGGATCTCTCTTTTCTATCTTCTTTATTATTTTTCCATAATTTTGAATTATTCACCTTTTGTTCCACAAGGATGTCTTTCTTTTTTTCTTGCATTGGGGAATCTACAAAAATAGTTCTACAAAATCTTGTGTGCCCATAGTTATTACATTTAAAACATCCAACATTGTAAAGTAGAGGAGTAAAAGAAATGTAATTCCTTTTATCAACCCTAGATGTATTCTTATCCTTGTTCCAACCATAATTTCTTATATGATTCCTACATTTTATTGCCTTATGACCAAAATGATTGCATGTGAAACAATAAAACTAAAAGGATGATGGTACTTAGTCATATGTGCTTGCCTTTGTGGAAAGAATTTTCTGAAAGTGGTCTTCTTATTCTTTTGATATGTGCTTAGTTTCGATGCAACATGAATTTATTTTCCTTTGATACATTCTCCTTAATTTGATGGGGATTTTAAGTGCATTAATATTACTTTTTGGCTTTTATTTGTTTGATTCTACTTGTTTCTTTTCTTTGTTTTCTTCATAACCAATACTAGTTTTTATAGATGTCAATCTTTGTTCACTTATGAGTCTAGGATTTTGGTGCTCTTCTCAAACTTAAATCTTGTGTTTAACTTGGTGGTCATATTCTCTAATTCCTTCCTTAGAGAAACAATATCATATTCTAGTCTTCCACATGTTTCTTCCTTTATCTTTAATTGAGATCTAATTTCTTCTTCAATTTTCTTGGATTTCTAAATTTTTAACTTTCAATTTGATTAGATCACTTTTTTTGATTCTTCATATGTTTTGGTCTTTCTACATTCTTCTTGAAATAGCTTCTTGTACTTTAAATTCTTCTTCCTAAGTCTCTCAATCTCTTCCATGGAACAATAGAGTTCTTCCTCAAATCTTTCTTCATCATCATCTTCATAATTAGATTTGATCTTCTCATCCTCATATGAGCGCTTGTTTTCTTTATCATCATTTTCAATGATATTTCCTTTTGTTTCAAATGTCATAAAAAGAATTCCTTCTCTATAGCTATCCCAATCACTTTCATCAGTATAAGTATAAAGACTCTTCTTGTAATCATATCAATTCTTCTTCTTATTGCTTTTATCATACTTGTGACTATATTTGTTTCTTTTCTTTGTATAAGGCTCTTCTTCTTCATCATTATCACTTTCTTTCAAATATGGGTATTTCTTAATAAAGTGTCCTACTTTTTTATAGTCAAAAATTTTAAATGGAAAATTTCCGTTTTTCTTTCTTTTTATTTTTTGTACAAAAAGAGCTTCCTCCTCATCTGTTTCACGCTCAGAACTCTCAATTGGCATAGGTTCTTTATTCTTTGATCCTTTTGTGGCTTTGAAGGCTACTTACCTTTTAGATGTATTGTCTTTTTTAGTCATCTCAGATGTTGTGAGGATTCCACGTAGCTCATCCATGGTTAAAGTATCCAAGTTCTTCATCTCTTCTATAGAAAAAATTTTAGCATCGAAACTTAAGGGAATATATTTTAAATTTTTTGGTACTACTATTGATTTTTCTATTTTTTCACCAATACCCTTTAAATTATTGACTATCTCGTCTACTCAAAGTAGATAGGAAACAATATTTTCTTCATCCATCATCTTTAGACTCTCAAATTATCATCGATGGGTTTGAAGTTTTTCTTTCTTTACTTTATTGTCTCCTTCATAAATATTTTTTAATTTATCCTATATATCCTTAGTAGATCTGCAATACATTACTTTCACAAGTTCTAATTCAGTTAATCCACATAAGATTGCATTCTTGTCTTTAGCATTATTTTCACTTGCCTTCTTTCCTACTGAATTTGTTGGAGTTGATGGAGCTTTATATCCACTTACCACTAGTTGTCAAATGTCAAATCCTAGGGCACTTAATATAAGTTTTAATTCTTAAAATCCAAAAATGCATAATTTGTCCCATCAAACAATGGAGCATTATTGGAGGAGAACCCTTCTTTTCCACCCATGTGTGCTCTTTTGATCTAACTTCTATTTTATTAAACTAATTTGAAGGAGCCTACTCTGATACCAATTGATGAGCACATGGTTATACTAAGAGAGGGGGGTGAATCAATATAACAATATTATTTTTATTTTTAAACTTAATTAATCACTTTAAGATTTAGTCAAATTTAGAACATATATTTATCAAATAATGAATAACACAATAACAGCTCAATTTATGTGGAAACCCTTAGAGGAGAAAATCACAACAAAAATATTGCTTTTATTAAACTTCTTTTTACAAATTCTAAAGACACCAACCCCTCATTCAATTTGTGAGCACCAACCCCTCATTCAAATTGTGAACACCAACCCACTAGAGGTACCAACCCCTCATTCAAATTGTCTTCACAAATTTTTCTATAACTCTCTTCTTTAATCTACTATGATTCCCTTCTTAAATCTGCTATAAAATGATAATAAATCTGTCATACAACTTCTCATAGTCTCCTCCTTTATTGTGCAAATAATCTTCTTAAATTTTGTTCTTCAACACACTATCATTCAACTCCCCCATAATGATCTTATATCTTCCTAGAAGGGACAATTCCCTTAGAGACATCTCTTTTCATCAATAATCATAACCCAAAGACAACTCAAACCCTTTAAGAATAAATTGTTGCTTTTTGATGTTTGTTTATATTAAACAAATCACTGCTCTATATAGTCAAATGCTACTCTATATAGTCAATCTATGATTTATTTATTTTAATCATTTAACATACATATCACACATCTCCTTTATGTGAATCATTGTCTAATAAAGCCATCAATGTTCCTTTTTTAATTTTTTTTTGTTTTATTCTAATTTTGTCCTATTCTTCTTGTCTTATTCAGCCTTACCTTTATACCGAATATTGACTATTTAATAGGGTTAAATTGTTGTTATTTGAAAGTTGACACAAAATATAATTATTATTTATTATATGTTAATTTTTGCTTCCTTCTTATTAATCGGTTCCTTTCCATCAATTGACCTTTTTAGCTTGATTAATATATACAATTGGCATCAATGACAATATTTTAACAAGTATCCCAAAGAAACTTGAATATCTTTTGAGCATTCCAAAGGAAATTTCAAGAGCACCAATAAGCAGAAGATTTACAATACTATTTCAAGTCAATTGCATATCAGCAAATTTATGTTTATTCATAGTAAGATGTTTCATGTATGTGTTTATTTGTGTTATGAGCACTAACATTTACAAGATCTCCAAGAACCCTCCAAGTTCTCCTTGTATGTGATGAGCCAAGTGACTTTAGTCCTACAAGGAATATAGATATGAGTGGTAAGTTACAATAGTGTTATATATCATTTGATTTTATCCATATGCCTTTGCTCTCCATAGAGTACATGCTCTTCATCATTATCATCATAGCTGTTTGTGGAGGTGGAAACACCAAAATGGGGTTTGACTAAGGAAAACCCCTATACAACATAACCCTTCTTCCCTTGTCCTTGTAGGTTATAGGTCTAAAGTGGATTCATGTGGGTTGGAGATTATAAGTCCTCAAAACCCTAGACAAGAATTCAAGTACCTTTCATCATCAAATTATGCCAAGTTGATTACTCACAAAGTATCGGACCTCAAAACCTTATCTCAATGGATAAAGACTTTCAAACTGTGATGCACTTGTACAAGCTCTAAAACCATAGAAATATCCATTTCTAGACTAGGGTGGTCATGCCCCTATCTAGCCAATTCTAGTCCAAATTTATATCTTGGGTTCCTCTTTGTTTGTACTTTTCAACTCTTCTTTTTGCTTTTGTCTTTATGTTTTGCATTTTCTAGATTCTATAACAGTTTGTCACTTTAGTATTAATTCAACTAGTTTCATACATCTTCCAATAAATCATCAGTATCACATCCCATCATCAAACAAAAAGGGGACCAAAACCTTGACCAGTTATTTGGCTCTTCCTTGAGGATAGCAATCGAATAGTCTCTTATGGCTACTTTTGTGTATGCCAATGTTTCATGGTGGAATGAGTGATATAAGTTAAGCATTAGCCTTAGATGCCATTTCACCATCTCACACAAACATTAGGTCTATTTTATGAAAGGAAAGTGCAATATTCCTATTAAATTATTAACAAAAGATTTTAAAATCTAACTTGTAAGAAATTGAATAATTAATTAGTTATTTATTATCATAAATAGGGATTTTAGTTTATCCACTAAATAGAGAAAGTGGAAACAATAATTCTAATGATTAGTAATCAGTAACCAATAAATTTCCTGAAATTGCTTAATTAAATTTATATTAAAGAAATTAAATTATTAGATTATTTATAAATTATCCCAAACGTAATTTGAATCCATTAGTAAGATCCATTCTAACTATGATAACAACTCAAATTTAAAGAACTTCTATAAATAAAAAAATCACTTACTTCTTTTAGATTACTCTTGACTCAATTATTAGTTTTAATTTCAAATGTATCATGACAATTAATTTTTGAGTCGAAATCCTAAGGCTCTTATTTATAAATTACAAATGTATCTATGATTTTAATCCTCAAATTAATAAGTTAAATTAAAATAGAATTTTAACTTGCATCTATAATTGCTTTTAAGTTCAAAAATTGTTTAAGTTAAACTAAATAGGAACCAATTCCTTAACTATAACTAACAACTACTTGTTTTCTTTTAGATATTGAATCCCTCTTTTTCCATTCAAACTTTGCAAATCAAATTAAGTTCATATTCCCCTTCAATGTTTAATTGTAATCTTAGATTGATCATTTGAATGATCTTATTTGTTAATTTCTAATCTATTATAGATTAAAATGATTGTAGATCATTGAATACTACAGAGGTTTTTCCAAAATTTGTAGTTATGTTGTAGGTTGAAGATATGTTTTATATACATATACATATATATACATATGTACATATATATACATACATATATATGTGTGTATGTATTTATATATACATATTTACATAGATATACGCTATGTACTGGACATGGATTATTCAGCCCGGTTCACTCTGATTTATATCTATTTTATGCCAAATTTGATGTTTACTTTTTTTTTCAGTGGCCTACACACACACACACACACACACACACACACACACACACACATACATAATCCTTATTTGTGGGTTTCAAAAAAAGTTTTAGATTAGAATCATATATTTTTTACTTTTTTTTATATATTTTATGTCATTTAAATGGCGACCATATTGCAATTTATATGCATGTTTAAAAGACATAATTTTTTGTATTTGTTTTGAATGGGTATCATAGGGTTGATCCCCATGGTGTAACGCCTGCCGTGCAAACCCCAAAGAACAACCACCAAAAAAAAAACACAAATAATTTTTTTTTTGAAAAGAACAATATATATATATATATATATATATATTAAATAATCATATTACATAATCATATACTTCATTTCATTACAACACAATTAACATAAACAACTATGTTCTTTGGGGCACGCGAGGTCACATCGAATTAAACATTACAAAGCATCAACACATAAGATACCATTCTAACAACAAAGGAACTATTAATGACAACATTAGATATATACATAGATTCCATCATAAGGTAAAACCATGAGGAATCACATAGCTAAATAAGGATACAAGGTTGAAATTACATTACAAAATCTTTTAAATATACAACATATCCATAATTTACATCTTGATTCCCAATCATGTGGGATGAATACAATATACAAGATTATCAAAATGCATAGAGATCAACTGGTACAAATCTTCAACAGGATGAGACTAGGCCAACGAACGCTGATGGGGAACCCAACGGTGTGCGGAGCACGTACCACCCAACCACCCCCGTGCTAAGAGGTGACAGGGAAGTGACCCCAAACAAGAATGTCAACCGACAAGAACCAAAGATGTAACCAGAAGTCCCAAACATAGAGCCACAACACAATACTTCAAATTGCAATAAACAATACAGTATCATCCAATCATAGAGTCATAAGAGTACAAGGTCATAAGCCAAATATCAACAAGATTATACAAGACCACAAAATGCACCAAAGACAGACCAAGGCAATAATCATAAATCAATTTAAGTCAATTCAAACAACAATCTTAACCAACTCCCATAACATACTTCCAGAGGAACACAATAAATAAAACACATGGGCAACTAGGGGAGAGTGTCATCGCATAGTCCTACATGGGCTATCCTATGCTCTTCCTCCCAACTGGAGGCACCGGTCCCATCTATGGCTATCTTGTGCCCTTCCTCCAAACTAGAGGCGCCGGTCCATAGGGTGACTCATGCGGAGCCGTAAACCTCTCGTGAGGACGAGGTCATGACCTTGCCGACCACAGCCTTCTCAGCCTTCCATTAGTCTGCGGGAGCCCTAATGAAGACGAGGCATCCATATTTTTAAATCTTATAATGATATTACTACCCAACCCTCCTAAGTTAATTATTAGGTTTTCACTTGATTACTAACTCACTCGTGGGTTATCCTATACCCTTCCCCTTAAGCGGGGCGTCGGCCCCCACGAGGAGCCACTCTCCCTAGAGACCCAACCAATACCAAAAGGAAACAGGGGTTGTACCATCACAATCATGCACATTGAAATACAACAATAATAACATGCGAGGCATAACCCATCTCGCTAATGAGTACATTATCAAAATCTCACAAGTCTGTACACCCCATTCTCAAATCATGACATATCAAATACTCATAAAGAAAAGGCATAAATCCAACAAAATCACAATCCTCTAGAAGACTACAGTTTCAGAATATTTTCATAACATTAACAGTGTTCCCACACCAATGAACTAACAATGTCCCGAACCCAACAAGTCCACAAGACTCAACTTCACAAAAAAAACATAAAAAGATACCTTATTTAATTCCATAGTAAATTTCATTTTCACAATATACACATTAAAACAAGAATTAAATAATCAATGCTGACATATATTCATAAATTGCCTTTTCACTATATTATCATATTAAAGTTCATAATTTAACAAATATAATAAAAATTCCTTTCTATTTTCATATTTTCATTGCTATAATAAAATTTTGTTTTTTTCAGACCAGAAAAGAAACAATCTGTTTACAGATAGAATTAATTAATTAATTTAACAGTTAAATTGGTGACTTACAAAATATAATTAAATTAATAAATATATAAATATAAATATATATATATTTATAAATGCATACACGTATTATAATTTAAAAAGAATTTTCATTTTAAAATAAAGCACATGTTTCGAAGTTCTACCATTTCGAATGGGAAAAGGACCATCCAAAGGCACGGGGTTATACCCGGCCATGGATGGTCTACGGACTGTTCGCAGCAATCCGAAGGACTGTCGTGGATAGTCCGCAGACTGCCGCACAAGTACTAAGGCCAGCTGGGTGGTGGGTATGGCCGAGGCCGAACCACCACTCAGTCAAGGGGTTTACAATACCAAGATGATCAATAAGGCCAACGAAAGTACGGCGAAACTCAAAAATTTAGAATTAAATTTACATTTCATATTTATATATGTGTGTGTGTGTGTGTGTGTGTGTGTGTCTATGTACCTAGCATATATATATACATATATATATGTATTTTAAATATTTTGAAAACAGGGGATGATAATCAACTGTTCAAGTTAATGTATATATTTATATATAAAATGTATATATAAAATATATATTTATATACATCTGCTCACAAATGTATATATATATATATATTTATAAATACACATTTATACATATATATATTAACGAGAATATACACAAACCCATAATTCACAGTAAGGGGATTATTCTTTATTTATATATATTTTTTTTCAGAACAAAACTATAGTAATACTGTTTATTTCCAGAACCCAACCAAAATTTCATTTTAATAAACAACAGTCCAGAACCCAACAAAAAATTATTTTTAATAAACAACAATCCCGAACCCCAGTAAAATTTCTTTTGATTAAAAAAACAGTCCAAAAAAAACATTTCTAAAGACCCCGAAGAGTTTTCTTTCAACACACATTTAATTTCAAACCTCAAGAGGAAATTTTATTCATGAAAACAATTTTTAATTCATTTGTTGCTACAGAAAGAAGATAATTAAAAAGAAGAAAAAGAACCTTGGAGTCCTATGCCTGTAGAGGATCTGTGGGAGCTTTTTTCCTGAGCTTGATCAAATCCTTTTTGCAGAGCTATTCCTTCACTACCGAATGTCTCTAGCAACAGATCCAGAACCTCCCTTAGGCTGAACTTTCTTCTTCAATAAATTTTCCAGAATAACAGAAAGAGAATGCAATACTCCTCCAGAATGACAGAAAAGGTGAATGCAAAATTTCTCCAGAATCCGAAAGAGAGAATGCCATCCCGTACAAAGAAAAACCCCTAAATAAAATCAACACTCAGAAAATCTTTTCCATTTCCTCTTCCCGTGAATGCAAAAAGTCACTCTTCAGAAAAAAAAATAATAAAAACAATTGTTATGCCGAGATTCCTTTCTGCTGCATTTTCACATGTGTTGGCCTTCCAACTTCCAACTACCGCATGCATTCGTTGCAATGAAAGCCCATTCCCTAATAATAATTTTCCTTTCGTTACAAGAATATTTGATTTGACTAATTAAAAATTTAAATATATTCAAATCCACAAAATTTAACTTTTTATTTATTTATTTATTTATCATTTCCACGAACACTATATTAAATAATCAAATGCCCATTAAAATAATTGAAGTCAACCATTTGCAAGATTTTCAAAATAAATTTAATATTTTCACAATCTACTAACATTTATTTATTTATTTATTTATTAATTTATGCTTTATTTTATTAATTGTTTAATTATTTAAATCACAACATAAAACCATACACCACATTAGATAAGTCATAAAATCATAGTTACATAAAAAGACTAACGTAACAACAAAATGGCTACGACCAACACACACAAAACCAAGAAGGTACAAGACAGTTGACATCTTGGGACAGGGTGACTTCCATGTCACCTTTGTTCAACTTCCTGCCGTTGGGTTGGTTCGATGCTCGCCCTGTCCTATCAAAATAGGTGGAATCGAGTCTTATTCCTGCAAAGCCTGCATCCAACAAGGTGATACACAACATACATACATATAATCAATTACAAAGCATCATGAGAAGGATTTGCAGTGTAGCAGGGCGCTCGCGAACGAGTGATGCTACCCTGTCCCCTCACCAAATCATATCATCATCTATTGCATGATAGAATTACATTAATTCTCATCAACATCATCAATTACTATTCTCTAGCCTACTGCATTCCAATTAACTCCATCAAAACAATCGTAATCAAAATGTCATTATAATATCCATGGCATCATAAGAGTAATATAATCAGTAACAATCTAAGCTACCACAACATAACATCAACAGTATCATCAAAACCACAATGTGCCAAACAAAGCCACAGAGAATGTCAAGAACAAGCAGCAACATGAGGGGTATTACATCCTCCCCCCCAAGAATTTGGCTTACTCCTAGAAGCCAGTAAAAAGATAAGGATAAGAATCCCTGATACGAGAGGCATCCTCCCATGTAGCTGAAACCTCATCATTCGGGTCCCACTGAACCCATACCTGATCAATTTCTCTACCTCTGAGGGTAAGTTGAAGATGCTGAAGCACGGCCACAGGCTCAAGAGCTAGTTGCCTGTCCTCGACCTGAAGAGGATTCCAATCAAGAACATGAGTAACATCAGGAAAATATGGTCTAAAAACTGAAACATGAAATACATCATGGATCTGCGACAAACTGGGTGGCAAAGCTAAGCGGTAAGCAACAGGTCCAATCCACTCTAACACCTCAAAGGGTCCAACGAAGTGAGGCGCAAGCTTCGAACCCTTTCCATAATGAATAGGGCTCTTCCATGGGTGCACTCGAAGGAACACCTGGTCACCCACTGCAAACTGCCGATCAACTCTATGAGAGTCAGCATACTTCTTTTGTCTATCCCGAGCAGCTACAAGATGCTCCCGAATGCGAACCACCTGCTGCTCCATATCTCTAAGCATTTCGGGTCCAAGAAGAACCCTGTCCTCCAACCGATCCCAACTCAAAGGAGTACGGAAAGGACGACCGTACAAAGCCTAAAAAGGAGCCATACTAATGGAACTATGGTACCCATTGTTATATGCAAACTCGACCAAGTGCAGATAGTCCTCCCAACGTGATTGCTGGTCCATGACATACATGTGTAGCATATCCTCTAGCACCTAGTTAACTCTCTCAGTCTGACCATCAGTCTCAGGATGGTAGGCAGAACTGAAATTCAGCTTAGTCCCCAAAGACTGCTACAAAGATGTCCACAATGCAAATGTGAATACCGGATCTCTGTCATAAATGATCCTTTGTGGTATCCCATGCAATCTAACTATATCCTCCATGAACACCCTAGTAACATAAGATGTCGTATACGAAGATCGAACAGGGGAAAAATGAGCTACCTTAGTCAATCTGTCGATAGTGACCATAATAGCGTCATGTCATCTAGATGACATAGGTAACCCAACAATGAAATCCATGGAAATAACATCCCATTTCCATTCTGGAACAAGGTGAGGCTATAACAACCCTGCTGGATGATGATGTTCAGCCTTTACTCTCTGACATTCAAGACATTGAGCCACAAAGTTGGCGATATCCCACTTCATTCCTATCCAAAAATAAAGCGAACGCAGACCCGCATACATTTTCTTAACTCCAGGATGCGCTGCGTAAGGTGCCTGATGACCTTCTGTCAAAATTAGGGTACGAAGACCCTCTGAAGGAGGTACATACATCCGTCTAGAGAAACGCAAAGCACCATCCGAATCCAGCGAGTAACTAGCAAATTTCCCTTCCAAAGCTCTGCCTGACTCCACCTCAGCTTTCACCTCTGAATACCAATTATCTAAAGGAAGGGCTACGAGAATCTAACTCCTTAAATCCACCTCAAGAGTCATTGCAGAAACCTCATGCCTACGTCAACTCAGAGCATCAGCCACCACATTTTCCTTACCCTGAATATACCTCACCTCAAAATCATATTCACACAAAAATTCCATCCACCTCCTCTATCTTACATTCAAATTCGGCTGCGTGAAGATGTACTGTAAAATCCGATGATCTGTATGCAACTCGAACTGGTGCCCTAACAAGAAGTATCTCCATCTCACGAGAGCATGAATGACTGGGGCCAACTCAAGGTCATGTGTCGGATAATTGAGTTCATGATCCTTTAGTTTTTGAGATTCATAGGAAATCACTCGCCCATCCTGCATCAACATGACTCCAAGACCTTCCAAAGAGGCATCAGTACAAACTATGAAATCACCTGTAGGATCCGGCACTGCCAAAATTGGAGCACTAGTCAATTTTTCCTTAAGATTTTGGAAAGCAAGCTAACACTGCTCTGACCAAAGAAATTTCTTTCCTTTCCTCTGAAGTGATGTGATAGGATGCGGAATCCTTGAAAAGCCCTGCACGAACCGCCGATAATACCCAGCTAGTCCCATGAAACTACAAATTTCTGAGACATTAGTGGGCACGGGCCAATCCATGATAGCCTAGATCTTAGCAGGATCAACAAAAATTCCCTCACCAGAAATCACATGGCCCAAATACTGAACTTCAGTCTTATAAAAGTCACACTTTGCCAGGTTGGCATATAACTGGTTGTCCCTTAAGCACTGCAAAACCCGCTTTAGGTGCTCCTCATGTTCCTCCATAGACCTAGAATAGATCAAAATATCATCAAGAAACACAAGGATGAACCTATCCAAGTAAGTTTGAAACACCCCATTCATTAGACTCATAAAGACTAAAGGTGCATTCGCTAACCCGAACGACATCACTGTGAACTCGTAATGTCTGTACTGAGTGCGAAATGCAGTTTTATGAATGTCGGCCTCTGTTATCCGCAAATGATGATACCCTGATTTGAGGTCGATCTTGGAAAATACCTTTGCCCCTTTTATCTGATCAAAGAGGTCATCAATCCTGGGAAGGGGATATCGATTCTTTACTATTACTTTGTTCAATTGTCTATAATCGATACAAAGACAGAGAGAACCATCCTTCTTTTTGACAAAGATCATAGGTGCTCCCCAAGGAGAAACACTAGGGCGGATAAACCCCTTAGCCAACAATTCCTCCAATTGCAGAGGAAGTTCTTGGAGTTCCTGCGTGGTCATCCTGTATGGAGCCCCAGAGATAGGCTCAGCTCCAGGCACCAGATCTATCCTGAAGTCCACCTCCCGCTTAGGAGGCATGCCCGGTATCTCACTAGGAAAAACATCAAAAAAATCTGCAAGGAGAGGGTAATCATTCAATGACACCTCACGGCTAACCTCAGACTCAAGGTCACTAACCGACACTACAAAGAACTGACAACCCTGACGAAAACACCTTTTTAATTGCATAGCTGAGATCATGCTCAAAGAAATAGGCCTCTGAACACCCACAATTTCCACCTCTTTTCCAAAATCATCCACACACCACACTACTTTACGGCAATAGTATATCATAGCACGATGTGAGCTTAACCAATCCATGCCCAAGACTACATCATAAGAACCAAGTGGAAGAATTCTGAGGTCCACCTTAGTCGACATTTCCCCTAACTCTAACCTACAATCCTGCACAAGCTTCTCGACCATAATCTTAGATCCTGAAGCTAATTCAACCTGCCACTTTTTGCTTTTCTTTATTGCCCCCAGTTTACATCGCTCAACAACTGAAGAAGATATGAAAGAATCAGATGCACCAGAATCAAAGAGTACTAAAATGCTAGACTTATGCAACAAACCTGTAGCCTCAACGACGGTGCTCTGATGATCCGCCTAACGATTATCCACTGTTGCGAAGACTCGATGAGATCTCCCTACGTCTCCCACTGTCGGCTCAGACATAGCTAGTCTCTGATTAAACTCTGAAGCGCTCTTCTAAGGACACATCCTAGCAATATGCCCCTGCTGCCCACACAAGAAACATCCAGAACCTTGACCAAAACCTCTTCCCTCAGATGGAGCACTCGATTGCTGGAAGCTCCCACGACTAGGTGGAGACTGAAAATTCAATGTGGGTTGCTCCTGACGTGCACGATTCCGGTTCTGATCCCTACGAAACTGAAAGTGGCCACTATGTTGAGAAGTAGCATTCTTGTGCTTCAGTTGAGATTACTGCTGCTGACCCCCTTTTGAGGGCGCAAAACGGCTCTTAGAAGGCCCTACTGCCTGTGTCTGACCTCCTTGAGAACCAGCTCCAGGAGTTGGCACACTACCAATCTACACTCCTACATGACCACCCAATGCCATAGCCAGGTTTTCTTCCACCAAGCGAGCCTTTTCGACAGCAACTTCCATTGTCTTCGGTTCGAAGACTCGTACGCCACCACTGATGTGAGCGTTCAAGCCTCGAACAAAATGTTGTACCAACATCCCTTCATCATGACTGATCCCTGCATACTGTTTCAGTTCATAGAAGCATCGCTCATACTGTTCTACGGACATTGCCATTTGCTTAAGATTGTGGAATTCATCTGCCCTGCGCTGCCTCCAATGATCTAAGAGGAAGCGAGCCCTGAACCTTTCCAGGAAAAACTCCCAAGTGACCATACTGATATCCATATGCAACTTCTGTTCCTCTAGCTACCACCAAGTGGACGCGAAACCCCACAAATGCATAACAGCACATCGAGCCTTGGTATTACTACTGTAGGGGTGCATTGCGAAGCATCCCAAATCAATTAACCATGTCTCGGCTTCCAACCCTCCTCCAAGAGCCATCGAAGGTAGGTGGATGACCTCTCATCAAATCCCTTATATGGCCTGCTAACAAAGCATCCTGATCAACTGAAGCTCCCTTATGCCTTGGAGACCTTTCTCTTTCTCTCTCAACCCGCTGATCCCCATCAGGTCTAGGACCCAATCTATCAAGAATCTCACCCAAAACACGCTGCAACTGACCATCCAACCCCAGCTGTTCCGGGTTCTGTCCACCACCTGACGGATTGTTCTGAGAATTTTGTTGCTCCTCCGACTCAGAACCGTGAAAACTTGGCGGTGAAGGACTCGATTGGTTGGCTCCACGGCCACCACCTTGGCCTCTTCCTCAGCCTCTACCTCTACCTCTACCTCTGCCTTTACGCATGCTTTTGCACAACAAGACAAAGGTACATATGAGCTCAAGAGCCAAAACGCAAAGGTTGCCTAATGGACATAACTACCTAGAGACCCCAGCGTTTGTAACCTTGGCTCTGATACCAAGTTGTAATGCCTGCTGTGCAAACCCCAAAGAACAACCACCAAAAAAAAAAAACAAAAATAATTTTTTTTGAAAAGAACAATATATATATATTAAATAATCATATTACATAATCATATACTTCATTTCATTACAACACAATTAACATAACAACTATGTTCTTTGGGGCACGCGAGGTCACATTGAATTAAACATTACAAAGCATCAACACATAAGATACCATTCTAACAACAAAGGAACTATTAATGACAACATTAGATATATACATAGATTCCATCATAAGGTAAAACCATGAGGAATCACATAGCCAAATAAGGATACAAGGTTGAAATTACATTACAACATCTTTTAAATATACAACATATCCATAATTTACATCTTGATTCCCAATCATGTGGGATGACTACAATAAACAAGATTATCAAAATGCATAGAGATCAACTAGTACAAATCTTCAACAGGATGAGACTGGGCCAACGAACGCTGATGGGGAACCCAACGGTGTGCGAAGCACGTACCACCCAACCACCCCTGTGCTAAGAGGTGACAGGGAAGTGACCCCGAACAAGAATGTCAAACCAACAAGAACCAAAGATGTAACCAGAAGTCCCAAACATAGAGCCACAACACAATACTTCAAATTGCAATAAAACAATACAGTATCATCCAATCATAGAGTCATAAGAGTACAAGGTCATAAGCCAAATATCAACAAGATTATACAAGACCACAAAATGCACCAAAGACATACCAAGGCAATAATCATAAATCAATTTAAGTCAATTCAAACAACAATCTTAACCAACTCCCATAACATACTTCCAGAGGAACACAATAAAGTAAAACACATGGGCAACTAGGGGAGAGTGTCATCGCATAGTCCTACATGGGCTATCCTATGCTCTTCCTCCCAACTGGAGGCATCGGTCCCATCTATGGCTATCTTGTGCCCTTCCTCCAAACTAGAGGCACCGGTCCATAGGGTGACTCATGCGGAGCTGTAAACCTCTCGTGAGGACGAGGTCACAACGTTGCCGACCACGGCCTTCTCATCCTTCCATTAGTCTGCAGGAGCCCTAATGAAGATGAGGCATCCATATTTTTAAATCTTATAATGATATTACTACCCAACCCTCCTAAGTTAATTATTAGGTTTTCACTTGATTACTAACTCACTCGTGGGTTATCCTGTGCCCTTCCCCTTAAGTGGGGCGCCGGCCCCCACGAGGAGCCACTCTCCCTAGAGACCCAACCAATACCAAAAGGAAACAGGGGTTGTACCATCACAATCATGCACATTGAAATACAACAATAATAACACGTGGGGCATAACCCATCTCGCTAATGAGTACATTATCAAAATCTCACAAGTCTGTACACCCCATTCTCAAATCATGACATATCAAATACTCATAAAGAAAAGGCATAAATCCAACAAAATCACAATCCTCTGGAAGACTACAGTTTCAGAATATTTTCATAACATTAACAGGGTTCCCACACCAATGAACTAACAATGTCCCAAACCCAACAAGTCCACAAGACACAACTTCACAAAAAAAAACCATAAAAAGATACCTTATTTAATTTCATAGTAAATTCCATTTTCACTATATACACATTAAAACAAGACTTAAATAATCAATGCTGACATATATTCATAAATTGGTTTTTCACTATATTATCATATTAAAGTTCATAATTTAACAAATATAATAAAAATTCCTTTCTATTTTCATATTTTCATTGCTATAATAAAATTTTGTTTTATTCAGACCAGAAAAGAAACAATCTATTTACAGATAGAATTAATTAATTAAATAGTTAAATTGGTGACTTACAAAATATAATTAAATTAATAAATATATAAATATATATATATATATATATATATATTTATAAATGCATACACGTATTATAATTTAAAAAGAATTTTCAGTTTAAAATAAAGCACATGTTTCGAAGTTCTACCGTTTCGAATGGGAAAAGGACCATCCAAAGGCACAGGGTTATACCCGGCCGCGGACGGTCTACGGACTATTTGCAGCAATCCGAAGGACTGCCGTGGATAGTCTATAGACTGCCGCACAAGTACTAAGGCCGGCTGGGTGGTGGGTACGGCCGAGGCTGAACCACCACTCAGTCAGGGGGTTTACAATACCGAGATGATCAATAAGGCCGATGGAAGTATGTCGAAACTCAAAAATTTAGAATTAAATTTACATTTAATATTTATATATATATATATGTGTGTATATATATGTACCTAGTATATATATATATACATATATATATGTATTTTAAATATTTCGAAAACAGGGGATGATAATCAACTGTTCAAGTTAATGTATATATTTATATATAAAATGTATCTATAAAATATATATTTATATAAATCTGCTCACAGATGTATATATATATATATATATTTATAAATACACATTTATACATATATATATTAACAAGAATATACACAAACCCAGAATTCACAGTAAGGGGATTATTCTTTATTTATATTTTTTTTTTTCAAAACAAAACTATAGTAATACTGTTTATTTCCATAACCCAACCAAAATTTCATTTTAATAAACAACAGCCCAGAACCCAACAAAAATTTCTTTTTAATAAACAACAATCCTGAACCCCAGTAAAATTTCTTTTGATTAAAAAAAACAGTCCAAAAAAAACATTTCTAAAGACCCCGAAGAGTTTTCTTTCAACACACATTTAATTTCAAACCTCAAGAGGAAATTTCATTCATGAAAACAATTTTTATTTCATTTGTTGCTACAGAAAGAAGATAATTAAAAGGAAGAAAAAGAACCTTGGAGTCCTATGCCTGTAGAGGATCTATGGGAGCTTTTTCCCTGAGCTTGATCAAATCCTTTTTGTAGAGCTATTCCTTCACTACCGAATGTCTCCAGCAACATATCCAGAACCTCCCTCAGGCTGAACCTTCTTCTTCAATAAATTTTCCAGAATAACAGAAAGAGAATGCAATACTCCTCCAGAATGATAGAAAATGTGAATGCAAAATTTCTCCAAAATCCGAAAGAGAGAATGCCATCCCGTACAAAGAAAAACCCCTAAATAAAATCAACACTCAGAAAATCTTTTCCATTTCCTCTTCCCGTGAATGCAAAACGTCACTCTTCAGAAAAAAAAAATAATAAAAACAATTGTTATGCCAAGATTCCTTTCTGCTGCATTTTCACATGCATTGGCCTTCCAATTTCCAACTACCGCATGCATTCATTGCAATGAAAGCCCATTCCCTAATAATAATTTTCCTTCCGTTACAAGAATATTTGATTTGACTAATTAAAAATTTAAATATATTCAAATCCACAAAATTTAACTTTTTATTTATTTATTTATATATCATCTCCACGAACACTATATTAAATGCCCATTAAAATAATTGAAGTCAACCATTTGCAAGATTTTCAAAATAAATTTAATATTTTCACAATCTACTAACATTTATTTATTTATTTATTATTAATTTATGCTTTATTTTATTAATTGTTTAATTATTTAAATCACAACATAAAACCATACACCACATTAGATAAGTCATAAAATCATAGTTACATAAAAAGACTAACGTAACAACAAAATGGCTACGACCAACACACACAAAACCAAGAAGGTACAAGATAGTTGACATCTTGGGATGGGGTCACTTCCATGTCACCTTTGTTCAACTTCCTGCCATTGGGTTGGTTCGATGCTTGCCCTGTCCTATCGAAATAGGTGGAATCAAGTCTTATTCCTGCAAAACCTGCATCCAACAAGGTGATACACAACATACATACATATAATCAATTACAAAGCATCGTGAGAAGGATTTGTAGTGTAGCAGGGCGCTCACGAACGAGTGATGCTACCCTATCCCCTCACCAAATCATATCATCATCTATTGCATTATAGAATTACATTAATTCGCATCAACATCATCAATTACTATTCTCTAGCCTACTGCATTCCAATTAACTCCATCAAAACAATCGTAATCAAAATGTCATTATAATATCCATGGCATCATAAGAGTAATATAATCAGTAACAATCTAAGCTACTACAACATAACATCAACAGTATCATCAAAACCACAATGTGCCAAACAAAGCAACAGAGAATGTCAAGAACAAGCAGCAACATAAGGGGTATTACATCCTCCCCCCCAAGAATTCGGCTTACTCCTGGAAGCCAGTAAAAAGATAAGGATAAGAATCCCTGATACGAGAGGCATCCTCCCATGTAGCTGAAACCTTGTCATTCGGGTCCCACTGAACCTGTACCTGATCAATTTCTCTGCCTCTAAGGGTAAGTCGAAGACGCTGAAGCACGGCCACGAGCTTGAGAGCTAGCTGCCCATCCTCGACCTGAAGAGCATTCCAATCAAGAACATGAGTAACATCAGGAAAATATGGTCTAAGAACCGAAACATGAAATACATCGTGGATCCGCAACAAACTGGGTGGCAAAGCTAAGCGGTAAGCAATAGGTCCAATCTGCTCTAACACCTTAAAGGGTCCAACGAAGCGAGGCGCAAGCTTCGAACCCTTTCCATAACAAATAGGGCTCTTCCGCGGGTGCACTCGAAGGAACACCCGGTCACCCACTGCAAACTGCCGATCAACTCTGAGCGTCAGCATACTTCTTCTGTCTATCTTGAGCAGCTACAAGATGCTCCCGAATGCGAACCACCTGCTGCTCCATATCTCTAAGCATTTCGGGTCCAAGAAGCACCCTGTCCTCCAACCGATCCCAACTCAAAGGAGTACGGCAAGGACAACCGTACAAAGCCTGAAAAGGAGCCATACCAATGGAACTATGCTACCCATTGTTATATGCAAACTCAACCAAGTGCAGATAGTCCTCCCAACATGATTGTTGGTCCATGACATACATGCGTAGCATATCCTCTAGCACCTGGTTAACTCTCTCAGTCTGACCATCAGTCTCAGGATGGTAGGCAGAACTGAAATTCAGCTTAGTCCCCAAAGACTGCTGCAAAGATGTCCACAACGCAGATGTGAATACCGGATCTCTGTCAAAAATGATCCTCTGTGGTATCCCATGCAATCTAACTATATCCTCCATGAACACCCTAGCAACATAAGATGTCGTATACGAAGATTGAACAAGGGAAAAATGAGCTACCTTAGTCAATCTGTCGACAGTGACCATAATAGCGTCATGTCGTCTAGATGACATAGGTAACCCAACAATGAAATCCATGGAAATAACATCCCATTTCCATTCTAGAACAAGGTGAGGCTGCAGCAACCCTGCTGGATGATGATGTTTAGCCTTTACTCTCTGACATTCAAGACATCGAGCCACAAAGTCGGCGATATCCCGCTTCATTCCTGTCCAAAAATAAAGCGAATGCAGATCTGCATACATTTTCTTAACTCCAAGATGCGTTGCGTAAGGTGCACGATGACCTTCTGTCAAAATCAGGGTACGAAGACCCTCTGAAGGAGGTACATACATCCATCCAGAGAAACACAAAGCACCATCTGAATCCAGCGAGTAACCAGCAAATTTCCCTTCCAAAGCTCTGCCTGACTCCACCTCAGCTTTCACCTCTAAATACCAATTATCTAAAGGAAGGGCTGCGAGAATCTGACTCCTCAAATCCACCTCAAGAGTCATTGCAGAAACCTCATGCCTGCATTGACTCAGAGAGTCAGCCACCACATTTTCCTTACCCTGAATATACCTCACCTCAAAATCATATTCACACAAATTCCATCCACCTCCTCTGTCTTGCATTCAAATTCGGCTTGGTGAAGATGTACTGTAAACTCCGATGATCTGTATGCAACTTGAACCGGTGCCCTAACAAGAAGTGTCTCCATCTCACGAGAGCATGAACGACTGCGGCCAACTCAAGGTCATGTGTGGGATAATTGAGTTCATGATCCTTTAGTTTCTGAGATTCATAGGCAATCACTCGCCCATCCTGCATCAACACGGCTCCAAGACCTTCCAAAGAGGCATCAGTACAAACCATGAAATCACCTGTAGGATCCGACACTGCCAAAATTGGAGCACTAGTCAGTTTTTCCTTAAGAGTTTGGAAAGCTAGCTGACACTGCTCTGACCAAAGAAATTTCTTTCCTTTCCTCTGAAGTGATGTGATAGGATGCGCAATCCTTGAAAAGCCCTGCATGAACCGCCGATAATACCCAGCTAGTCCCATGAAACTGCGAATTTCTGAGACATTAGTGGGTACGGGCCAATCCATGATAGCCTGGATCTTAGCAGGATCAACAGAAATTCCCTCACCAGAAATCACATGGCCCAAATATTGAACTTTAGTCTTATAAAAGTCACACTTTGCCAGGTTGGCATATAACTGGTTGTCCCTTAAGCACTGCAAAACCCGCTTTAGGTGCTCCTCATGTTCCTCCATAGACCTAGAATAGATCAAAATATCATCAAGAAACACGAGGACGAACCTATCCAAGTAAGTTCGAAACACCCCATTCATTAGACTCATAAAGACTGAAGGTGCATTCGTTAACCCGAACGGCATCACTGTGAACTCGTAATGTCTGTACCGAGTGTGAAATGCAGTTTTATGAATGTCAGCCTTTGTTATCCGCAACTAATGATACCCTGATTTGAGGTCGATCTTGGAAAATACCTTTGCCCCTTTTATCTGATCAAAGAGGTCATCAATCCTGGGAAGGGGATATCGATTCTTTAATGTTACTTTGTTCAATTGTCTGTAATCGATACAAAGACGGAGAGAACCATCCTTCTTTTTGACAAAGATCACAGGTGCTCCCCAAGGAGAAACACTAAGGCGGATAAACTCCTTAGCCAACAATTCCTCCAATTGCAGACAAAGTTCTTGGAGTTCCTGTGTGGTCATCCTGTATGGAGCCTAAGAGATAGGCTCAACTCCAGACACTAGATCTATCCTGAAGTCCACCTCCCGCTTAGGAGGCATACCCGGTATCTCACTAGGAAAAACATCAGAAAACTCTGCAAGGAGAGGGTAATCATTCAATGACACCTCACGACTAACCTCAAACTCAAGGTCACTAACCGACACTACAAAGAGCTAACAACCCTAACGAAAACACCTTTTTAATTGCATAGCTGAGATCATTCTCAAAGAAATAGGCCTCTGAACACCCACAATTTCCACCTCTTTTCCAAAATCATCCACACACCGCACTGCTTTACGGCGACAGTCTATCATAGCACGATGTGAGCTTAACCAATCCATGCCCAAGACTACATCATAAGAACCAAGTGGAAGAATTCTGAGGTCCACCTTAGTCGACATTGCCCCTAACTCTAACCTACAATCTTGCACAAGCTTCTCGACCATAATCTTAGATCCTGAAGCTAATTCAACCTGCCACTTTTCGCTTTGCTTTATTGCCCCTAGTTTACATCGCTCAACAACTAAAGGAGATATGAAAGAATCAGATGCACCAAAATCAAAGAGTACTGAAATGCTAGACTTATGCAACAAACCTGTAGCCTCAACGATGGTGCTCTGATGATCCGCCTGACGATTATCCACTGTTGCGAAGACTCGGTGAGATCTCCCTGCGTCTCCCACTATCGGCTTGGACATAGCTGGTCTCTGATTAAACTCTAAAGCGCTCTTCTGAGGACACATCCTAGCAATATGCCCCTGCTGCCCACACGAGAAACATCCAGAACCTCGACCAAAACCTCTTCCCCCGGATGGAGCACTCGATTGCTGGAAGCTCCCACAACTAGGTGGAGACTGAAAACTCAATGTGGGCTGCTCCTGACGTGCACGATTCCGGTTCTGATCCCTGTGAAACTGAAAGTGGCCACTATGTTGAGAAGTAGCATTCTTGTGCTTTGGTTGAAATTGCTGCTGTTGACCCCCTTGTGAGGGCGCAAAATAGCTCTTAGAAGGCCCTGCTGCCTGTATCTGACCTCGTTGAGAACCAGCTCCAGGAGTTGGCACACTACCAATCTGCACTCCTACATGACCACCCAATGCCATAGCCAGGTTTTCTTCCACGAAGCGAGCCTTTTTGACAGCAACTTCCATTGTCTTCAGTTCGAAGACTCGTACGCCACCATTGATGCAAGCGTTCAAGCCTCGAATAAAATGTTGTACCAACATCCCTTCATCATGACTGATCCCTGCATACTGTTTCAGTTCATAGAAGCGTTGCTCATACTGTTCTACAGACATTGCCATTTGCTTAAGATTGTGGAATTCATCTGCCCTGCGCTGCCTCCAATGATCTAAGAGGAAGCGAGCCCTGAACCTTTCCAGGAAAAACTCCCAAGTGACCATACTGATATCCATATGTAACTTATGTTCCTCTAGCTGCCACCAAGTGGACGCGAAACCCTGCAAATGCATAACAGCACATCGAGCCTTGGTATTACTACTGTAGGGGTGCATTGCGAAGCATCGGCCCAAATCAATTAACCATGTCTCGGCTTCCAACCCTCCTCCAGAGCCATCGAAGGTAGGTGGATGAGCTCTCATCAAATCCCTCATATGGCCTGCTAACAAAGCATCCTAATCAACTAAAGCTCCCCTATGCCTTGGAGACCTTTCTCTTTCTCTCTCAACCCACTGATCCCCATAAGGTCTAGGACCCAATCTATCAAGAATCTCACCCAAAACACACTGCAACTGACCATCCAACCCCGGCTGTTCCGGGTTCTGTCCACCACCTGACGGATTGTTCTGAGAATTTTGTTGCTCCTCCGACTCAGAACCGTGAAAACTTGGCGGTGAAGGACTCGATTGGTTGGCTCCACGGCCACCACCTCGGCCTCTTCCTCGGCCTTTACCTCTACCTCTACCTCTGCCTCTAGGCATGCTTCTGCACAACAAGACAAAGGTACATATGAGCTCAAGAGCCAAAATGCAAAGGTTGCCTAATGGACATAACTACCTAGAGACCCCAGCGTTTGCAACCTTGGCTCTGATACCAAGTTGTAATGCCCGCCGTGCAAACCCCAAAGAACAACCACCAAAAAAAAAAAAACACAAATAATTTTTTTTGAAAACAACAATATATATATTAAATAATCATATTACATAATCATATACTTCATTTCATTACAACACAATTAACATAACCAACTATGTTCTTTGGGGCACGCAAGGTCACATCGAATTAAACATTACAAAGCATCAACACATAAGATACCATTCTAACAACAAAGGAACTATTAATGACAACATTAGATATATACATAGATTCCATCTTAAGGTAAAACCATGAGGAATCACATAGCCAAATAAGGATACAAGGTTGAAATTACATTACAACATCTTTTAAATATACAACATATCCATAATTTACATCTTGATTCCCAATCATGTGGGATGAATACAATATACAAGATTATCAAAATGCATAGAGATCAACTAGTACAAATCTTCAATAGGATGAGACTGGGCCAATGAACGCTGATGGGGAACCCAACGGTGTGCGAAGCACGTACCACCCAACCACCCCTATGCTAAGAGGTGACAGGGAAGTGACCTCGAACAAGAATGTCAACCGACAAGAACCAAAGATGTAACCAAAAGTCCCAAACATAGAGCCACAACACAATACTTCAAATTGCAATAAAACAATACAGTATCATCCAATTATAGAGTCATAAGAGTACAAGGTCATAAGCCAAATATCAACAAGATTATACAAGACCACAAAATGCACCAAAGACAGACCAAGGCAATAATCATAAATCAATTTAAGTCAATTCAAACAACAATCTTAACCAACTCCCATAACATACTTCCAGAGGAACACAATAAAGTAAAACACATGGGCAACTAGGGGAGAGTGTCATTGCATAGTCCTACATGGGCTATCCTGTGCTCTTCCTCCCAACTGGAGGCGTCGGTCCCATCTAAGGCTATCCTGTGCCCTTCCTCCAAACTGGAGGCGCCGGTCCATAGGGTGATTCATGCGGAGCCATAAACCTCTCGTGAGGACGAGGTCAAGACCTTGCTGACCACGGCCTTCTCAGCCTTCCATTAGTCTACGAGAGCCCTAATGAAGACGAGGCATCCATATTTTTAAATCTTATAATGATATTACTACCCAACCCTCCTAAGTTAATTATTAGGTTTTCACTTGATTACTAACTCACTCGTGGGTTATCCTGTGCCCTTCCCCTTAAGCGGGGCGCTGGCCCCCACGAGGAGCCACTCTCCCTAGAGACCCAACCAATACCAAAAGGAAACAGGGGTTGTACCATCACAATCATGCACATTGAAATACAACAATAACAACACGCGAGGCATAACCCATCTCGCTAATGAGTACATTATCAAAATCTCACAAGTCTGTACACCCCATTATCAAATCATGACATATCAAATACTCATAAAGAAAAGGCATAAATCTAACAAAATCACAATCCTCTGGAAGACTATAGTTTCAGAATATTTTCATAACATTAACAAGGTTCCCACACCAATGAACTAACAATGTCCCGAACCCAACAAGTCCACAAGACTCAACTTCACAAAAAAAAACATAAAAAGATACCTTATTTAATTCCATAGTAAATTCCATTTTCACAATATACACATTAAAACAAGAATTAAATAATCAATGCTGACATATATTCATAAATTGCCTTTTCACTATATTATCATATTAAAGTTCATAATTTAACAAATATAATAAAAATTCCTTTCTATTTTCATATTTTCATTGCTATAATAAAATTTTGTTTTATTCAGACCAGAAAAGAAACAATTTGTTTACAGACAGAATTAATTAATTAATTTAACATTTAAATTGGTGACTTACAAAATATAATTAAATTAATAAATATATAAATATAAATATATATAAATATATATATATATATATATATATATATATTTATAAATGCATACACGTATTATAATTTAAAAAGAATTTTCATTTTAAAATAAAGCACATGTTTCGAAGTTCTACTGTTTCGAATGGGAAAAGGACCATCCAAAGGCACGGGGTTATACCCGGCCGCGGACGTTCTACGGACTATTCGCAACAATCCGAAGGACTGTCGTGGATAGTCTGCAGACTGCCGCACAAGTACTAAGGCTGGCTGGGTGGTGGGTACGGCCGAGGCCGAACCACCACTCAGTCAGGGGGTTTACAATACCGAGATGATCAATAAGGCCGACGGAAGTACGGCGAAACTCAAAAATTTAGAATTAAATTTACATTTAATATTTATATATATATATATATATGTGTGTGTGTGTATATATATGTACCTAGTATATATATATATACATATATATATGTATTTTAAATATTTCGAAAATAGGGGATGATAATCAACTGTTCAAGTTAATGTATATATTTATATATAAAATGTATCTATAAAATATATATTTATATACATCTGCTCACAGATGTATATATATATATATTTATAAATACACATTTATACATATATATATTAACGAGAATATACACAAACCCAGAATTCACAGTAAGGGGATTATTCTTTATTTATATATTTTTGTTTTCAGAACAAAACTACAATAATACTGCTTATTTCCAAAACCCAACCAAAATTTCATTTTAATAAACAACAGTCCAGAACCCAACAAAAATTTCTTTTTAATAAACAACAATCCTGAACCCTAGTAAAATTTCTTTTGATTAAAAAAACAGTCCAAAAAAAACATTTCTAAAGACCCCGAAGAGTTTTCTTTCAACACACATTTAATTTCAAACCTCAAGAGGAAATTTCATTCACGAAAACAATTTTTATTTCATTTGTTGCTACAGAAAGAAGATAATTAAAAAGAAGAAAAAGAACCTTGGAGTCCTATGCCTGTAGAGGATCTGTGGGAGATTTTTTCCTGAGCTTGATCAAATCCTTTTTGCAGAGCTATTCCTTCACTACCGAATGTCTCCAGCAACAGATCCAGAACCTCCCTCAGGCTGAACCTTCTTCTTCAATAAATTTTCCAGAATAACAGAAAGAGAATGCTATACTCCTCCAGATTGACAGAAAAGGTGAATGCAAAATTTCTCAAGAATCCGAAAGAGAGAATGTCATCCTGTACAAAGAAAAACCCCTAAATAAAATCAACACTCAGAAAATCTTTTCCATTTCCTCTTCCCGTGAATGCAAAAAGTCACTCTTCAGAAAAAAAATAATAAAAACAATTGTTATGCCAAGATTTCTTTCTGCTGCATTTTCACATGTGTTGGCCTTCCAATTTCCAACTACCGCATGCCTTCATTGCAATGAAAGCCCATTCCCTAATAATAATTTTCCTTCCGTTACAAGAATATTTGATTTGACTAATTAAAAATTTAAATATATTCAAATCCACAAAATTTAACTTTTTATTTATTTATTTATATATCATCTCCACGAACACTATATCAAATAATCAAATGCCCATTAAAATAATTGAAGTCAACCATTTGCAAGATTTTCAAAATAAATTTAATATTTTCACAATCTACTAACATTTATTTATTTATTTATTTATGCTTTATTTTATTAATTGTTTAATTATTTAAATCACAACATAAAACCATACACCACATTAGATAAGTCATAAAATCATAGTTACATAAAAAGACTAACGTAACAACAAAATGGCTATGACCAACACACACAAAACCAAGAAGATACAAGATAGTTGACATCTTGGGACGGGGTGACTTCCATGTCACCTTTGTTCAACTTCCTGCCGTTGGGTTGGTTCGATGCTCGCCCTGTCCTATCGAAATAGGTGGAATCGAGTCTTATTCCTGCAAATCCTGCATCCAACAAGGTGATACACAACATACATACATATAATCAATTACAAAGCATCGTGAGAAGGATTTGTAGTGTAGCAGGGCGCTCGCGAACGAGTGATGCTACCCTGTCCCCTCACCAAATCATATCATCATCTATTGCATTATAGAATTACATTAATTCGCATCAACATCATCAATTACTATTCTCTAGCCTACTGCATTCCAATTAACTCCATCGAAACAATCGTAATCAAAATGTCATTATAATATCCATGGCATCATAAGAGTAATATAATCAGTAACAATCTAAGCTACCACAACATAACATCAGCAGTATTATCAAAACCACAATGTGCCAAACAAAGCCACAGAGAATGTCAAGAACAAGCAGCAACATGAGGGGTATTACACATGGAACCAATGAGCCACCATGGCATTGCAACCCATGTGGGTCAGGGCTCCATGGGAGCCCACAACTCCCACAACCACCAAAGGGAAGGGCGACTTGTAAGGCTGGCCCTTCGACCTTAGGTTGGTGTCCTATTTTGTTTTTTTTATATTTTATTTGTTTAAATTTTTTACTATATAATATATAATATTATATTATATATATATAACATACAATATATAATATATAAATTAAAAAATATTTAAATTGTATAATACATATAGTATAACACACACATATATACATATATATTTATATATATACATATACAAATACACATATATATAGGTATATATGCAATAAATATACATATATATGTATTCATACATATATACATATATAGATATACACACACATATATACATACATATATACCTACATGTATACATATACGTGTATGTATGTATATATATACATAAGTACATATAGACATATTTATGTATATATAATTAAGTACAAGTATATTGATTATACTTAATTAACGATAGTTTGGGGTGATGTTGGATAAAAAAATTCTTTGAAGTTGTCCTCTAATCTAAATTGTAATAGTAATTTTCACTAATTGAAAGTAATTAAGAACTATAGTTTAGGTACCAAGTTCAATTTGAAGTAAAATTTCATTTTCAAAATTCCATAAATCCAATTATTGAAAATGGATTAAGTACTTTGCAAAATGTCAGTTTCCACTAATTAGTTTCATTTAAGTCTATTTTCCAAAAGTAAGAGTATGGTACACATGCATTAAATATTCAATTCTAAAAGTTCATTTTGCACTTGGAAATAATTAAACATTGATTTATTTCCTATTCACATATGATAACCATAATGAGCAAACATTTTTTTCTTCTTTCAATTTTACACAACATAATACATTTCACTCAATTTATACACTATCACTATACACATTTCACCCATGGATTCTTTAGTCTTTTTAAGTTTCACAATGACCCACATACATCTTCTTTGTGACCTTAATTTGATAACTCCAAGTAGCCTTCAACTTCAACACATGGACCTGAAAAAGTGAAATTAACAAGAAAAATAGCATGGATCAATGGGCTCTCAACCCAATTGTAGGTTGAAATCAACCTACCTCTGAGCTAGGGGTCACATAGCTTTCCAAGGTACACAAATACATCACATTTTCAAACAACATTTAACATTTAGATTCTTTCACATTATTTCAACACAAAATAATTCTATTTTTCCAACAACATCAGTGCACCACCTTTCATTTACATATCCATATTCCTCCATAATATGTACATATCTAAGATTAGACCATGTGGGTACTCATACCCAAAATATAAACCCTCACTCAAAGTCCTAACTCTCTCAAGAGGTCTACTCCACATAAACATATTAACAACAAGAATACAACCAATGCACAATTATATTCTCACACAAAACACAACCAAATGGCACAAAAGACTCAACATTTCCTTTCCACAAAGATTTCACTCAAAAGAAAACATTCATTCACAAAATCTTGCAAGAGAGATTAGACCCTACCTTGAAAACATTATCCAAAAATGGTAGAAGTTGGTGAAGACTCTCCAAGCCTCCCCCTTTCAATCACTTCCTTCCACTAATCTCTTCTCTTAGAAATTACTCTACAAGAATGAAATTCCAAAGAAAATACCAGAAAAAGAAATAGAAAAAAATCCCCTCTTCACTCAAGAAGAAACCATAAATAGAAAAAAGAGAAGAAACTACCTCTCCTAACTACCTAAACCACCAACTAACTCCCATTTTCGCCACCCTTTTGAAATGGGAATTTTAAGGTAGTTAAAAACATATTAAGAGGTATTTTTAAAGTTGAACAAACCCCTTAGCCCTATTCCTATCACCTAGGGACATTTTTAAACTATAAAAATTAGTTAATTCACATAAAGCCACATAAATTTCAAAGAAAGAAATACTATTAATAACTAGATAATAAGCCTTCTCACAATTAAATGACATCACAACACATTAATCCACACAACAACATATCTATAACATTACAACATGCAAACAACACATGATCTTAATTCCTTCGTACGAGTTAAGATCAATAGAACCAGAAAATAATATAGAAGGAAGCACCTATGTGACCCCCAAATTCCATTGGCGATTCTACTTGCTCACTCAACCATAGGTGTTAGTATATCATAAGAAATTATTATAGTCAAAACACTAGTAAATAATCCTAATATATTTCAACAATAATATTTCAAATCAATTAACACTTTTTCAAAACCCTTGTCTACAATAGTTATCTATGAAATCATATAGAAGTTGTATAATTTTATACAAATTTAACTCATTAAATTTTATCTCAATACATGTATACTTACATATTCACATAAGGTAATCATCTCATAATCACAATGCAACCACAACTAGCATTAATCAACTAGAATCCAATTTCTAATAAATATCCAGTGATAACCAAGACAAACCATATAAGCATAAAAAACATCAATTATGTCTATGAAACAAAACCGTCATCTAGAATACTCTTGTATAGAATCCAAACGATAATGTCAACAAAGAAACATAGAGTCAACAAGGATCACAGAAGGTGGGTTCTCACACTTTGGTCCACAAGCACAATTAATTGGAAATGGGACATGACATAGTCCGCCACTACAACACTGAATATGCCATCTTTAGGTCTGTGGCAGTCCCAAGATAAAATCTATAAAAATATTAGTCCACGATTCCTTTAGCACAAGGCATATATAGGGTCGTATTTTTTTGTCCTCCTTTTGCAATTTGACACACCCTACAAGCAACAACAAACTATCATGCATTTATTCTCATATTTGGCCAAAAGAATTTTTCACTTAATAATCCAAAAGTCTTATCCCTTCCAAAGTGTTTGCCCAACCCATTTGACAACATCTATCTCACTAGCTTTCTCTCCTCAATCCAAAGGGAAAGCAAAGCCAAGATCCCTAAAACAAAAGGCCCAATACTAATAAGTCTTCAAATGAATGCATACTTGTATGATCTTACCTACTTAGGATTTTATTAATGCTTTCAAAATATGAATCAATTGCATATTCACCCATCATTTCGAAAAACCCAACATTAGTTTTACCACTCCTATGTTGCACAAAAAATCTATATAATTGTAAAAAAAATCCTATGTAGCATCTTTGAGGGATAGTTTACCCTAGGAATTCGGGTACTTCAATGCTTGATTATCAATCCTGAATTCCCTATGTCAAAAATAATTCCTCTAGTATTTTAATATTTGTAATACAACATATAATTCCTTGTCATAATTGGTATACTTCTTAATTACATTTTATTTCTTGGTGAAAAGGTCACAAATTTACCTTATTGGCTTAACACTCCTTTGATAGGCACCTTTGAAGCATCACACTCAACTGTAAAAAGTTTCTCAAAGTCTAGTATAGCGAGAATTGGAGCTTCAGTAACCTTTCTTTTGAGATGTTCAAAGCTCAAATTAGTTTCCTTTGTATAAGTATAGACTTTCCCTCTTGTGCAATTAGTCAATGGTGCACTTATGTCATTGAAATTCCTAATGAATGTTATAAAAATTCACCAACCCATAGAACCTCTTCAACTTGGTGATTCTTTGATGAGTAGACCACTCAAGAATCACTTTAACATTTTCTAGGTCCATGCTCAAACCATCTGCTAAAATAACACTAACCAAGAATACCAACTTATCCTTCAAAAATCACTCTTCAGGGTTGATAAATAACCTTGATACTCTATACAGGTTAAGTACCACTCCCAGATGTTCTACACACTCCTTCATATTTCTACTAAAAATCAAGTTATCATCAAAATAGAATATGATGAATTTTCCAATGTGCAATCTAAATACCTAATTCATTGTTTGCATGAAGATAACTAATGCATTGGACAAGCCATATAAAACCTCGACTCAAATAAACCATCCTTGATTTTGAAGGTGGTCTTCCACTTATAACCTTCACAAATTTGAATTTGATGGTATCCACTTTAGAGGCCAATCTTGAAGAAGATCTTTGCACCTGTCAATCAATCCAATAATCCATCCATTCTTGGCAATGAATATTGGCACTTCACATTGATTTTGTTAATGGATCTAGAATCCATGGATAGTCTCAATTTCTTTCCTTTCTTGGGGGAAAGTAGAGTGGGTGTGGCACATGGGCTCATTTTTTCACTTACAAATCCCTTTCCCAATAATTTAGTAATTTGTCTCTTCATTCATCATTTTTGAGAGGAGTCAACCTATAAGCAATTTGATTTGGAAGTTTGGCACCTAGAATTAGATCAATTTGATGAGTAATGCATGTTGAAGGAGGTAAAACAATTGGTGGGTAGGATGGTGTCAAATTTGAATATTGTTGTAACAATTTCTACATCACCAATGGAAATATTTGCTAATTTGATTTTATCGTTTTCTCAAGAATAAGTAGATAATGAATCTCACCCTTGAACTCTTCAAAAAAGTCTTCCCAATCCATTGTAAACAAAGATAAAGCTTCTATTTAAATTGTTCCTTCTCCTTTAAGAGGATTCAATATATGGAGTTTACCCTCATGTTATAATTTAAAGGTATTTTCTTTGCCATGTTGAATTACATTCCTATCATATTGCCAAGTTAAATCTAATAGAAAATGGCAAGAATCCATTGGCACTACATCACATAATACTTTGCTTTCATAAGGACCAATTTTGAAGTCAAGAAGACAAGATTGATTCACAAGCACGGTACAATCCTTTTTCAACAAAGAAATCTTATAAGGATTTGATTTGGCATGCAAAAAGCTGTAAGTTTTGCAATATGTACTTACCAAGTTATCTATAGATCCTCCATGCAAAATTGCCTTGCACACTTTGTCTTTACATTTGCATTTTGTTTAAAACACACTCTTCCTTCTCAAATTAGCTTAGATAGTTTCTTTGTCCCTAGCTATTAGGTTTTTCCTTAGCATCAAGTTCTCTCATGTATCTACTTCAATTGCTTCTAATAAAGGTTCTTTTCTTTCTTCTTCTTGGGCCATCATCACCCTTTTGGGGTTTTGAGGGCAGTCTATAGCTTTATGTTATCCATTACAAATAAAATACCTTAAAGGCTTCCAACTTCCAAAAAATTGTCACCATTGTCCTTTACCTTTGAACCCTCCCCTTACTTGGAAGTTCAGCTTCATATTAACCTTTGTCTCTTCTTCATTGTTAGGTTTCAAGGAACTTCCCCTTCCTCAACCAAATTGTTGCCACCCTTTTTGCCTACCATTCCCCCCACCTATTTAATTTTTCCTCTACTTTCAAGGCTAACTAATATGTCGTATCCATGTTGTTTACTTTGAAAAGAGCTAGTTCATCTTAGAGTTGAAATGTGAACCCATTAATGTATCTTGTTGCTGCATGCTCAGCATCTTGCAAATCAGTTTTGATTGGCAGCCTCAAAAATACCTCAATATAAGCTTTGTTTTGGTGACTCCTTGTTTAAGATTTTAAAACTCCTTAAAAATATTTTGTTGATAATTTGAGGACATAAACTTAGCTTTCAAGTGTTTTAGCATCTTTGGCTACAATTGGACTTTCTTTTTCCCTTGTCTTCTCCTAAAGAGATTCTCCCACCAAAGAGCAACATGAGAATTTATTTTTTGTGCTCCAACGTTTGTGAATCAGTTTCCTCAATTCCTTCCATCTCCTTGTATTTGTTTAACTCTTAAATCCGATCCATGAACAATTCTGGATTTAGTTTACCTTTAAACTTAGGGACTTTAACCTTAACCCTAGTTCCTTGTTTGGCTATAGGTTCAATAAGCCTTTCCATGTGGTCTATGACTCCAAATCCACTCCTTTGAGCTTCTAGTTCTTCCTTTGAATCCTCACGAGGCAAACCTAGCCTCAAGGGCTTCTAACCTTCTGAATAATTCATCTATTATATTTCCTCTCCACCTTGCATTCCTCTTGCCTCTTCTTCCCTTGTTCACATGGGCTTTCCTCTAGGCCATTATGGTTTGCTCTGATACCCAAATTATTCAAAACTATCTTTCATTGGTTAGGAACTGTCACAATCACATTCTCAAGAATTAAAATATATTTAAAGAATCAAACGACCGATACATACAGCCTTAATTATATGTTCAACCCCGTCAGATTAAATAACAAACGCAGCAGACAGAAACAAATAAGGCAAAAGAACATACAACGCTTAATAATATCCTTTGAAACACAGAGCAGTTACAGAAGATCTGATTTATAATATGACAGCATAGATTTACATATCGTAACTCTCCATATAACAAACATGCATTGCTGAAAATACACAATGAAAGAGCTCCCTGTAGGCTGCGGCAAATGCCTGCTATTTCCCAGGGAAAAAAAAAAAAAACTCTTTAACTTTCTACCCAAGACTCTCAGCTTTTCCCCTCTAACCTCCAAAAATAAAAAACTAACTAAAAACTCAAAAACATGGGTCTTCTCTCTTCTAATTCCCAAAATAGCAAACAATTCCTCACTGTTCCTGTATTCTCCAACCTAAAAACAGAGCAGTTGACAAACTGCTATTTTTAGAAAAACAAAATCCTAGAAGGACTGGACGGTGAATAAAACAAATGGGATGTGGAAGGAGTCTTCATTGAAGGTGCTTCACATCACAGGTATAAGTAATGGTTTGAATGAGTCCATCTTCCAACAAAATTCTATGTTTAGAAATGACCCTTGCCAAAATACCATGATGCATAAACAAAAGGGTTTAGATGATTTGTTTGACTGTACTGAAATTTTTGGAGATTCCCAAGCTATAATCATTATAATGGCTCTATAACATCTCAATTTTTTGTGGGTTTGAAGAAATCCACTGGGGAATTGAATGAGCTTTTGTTCAACAGTACGGTGTCTGTTGTTGGGGTGCAGTGTAAGGGGGGTTGGTGGTAAAACGGCATTGGTCTTGGCTCTCTGCAATGATCGGAACAGGCTTCCCTTCAATTTGGGTCATGTTTTCCTGTTGCTTTAAGCTTTTATTTGAAAGGTACTCTGAAATTTCTGGACATATGCCAAAAGTTTGGGTGTTTTTATTTTTTCCCTTTTTCTGAGGAGAAGATGAGATAACTGAACTTGTAAAATCCTCCTAAGCCAAATGGTATCTATAGTTTAGGGATGAAAGTTCTGAAATAAGTACTTTAAACTTAATTTGGTTGTCTTCACACATTTGGATTTCATATGGTAGATTATACATATTAATCTTTCTATTTCAGGATTTTGTCTTGTAGCTGCATGTCCAGCTGCCATTCTCTAGTTCATTTAGATAACAACCCTTAATTCTCTGGTCCTTTCGTCTTTATGTGTGGCTCTATATACTTATTACTGGTTTCAGTCTATAGTAGACAGGCTACTTTAGTTTGAGGTTGAGCTTTTCCTTTTCTTGCATGCTAAAGAATTTACCAACTAAACGGACTTGGTTTATTGTGGGTATCAGGTTATTTTGGAAACAATGTATTTTTCATCACTGTTTCAGTGTCCCAGAATCTGAAGGGCATTTTAGACACAATGTGGGAAAAGATTGATGGGAGGAAGAAACCTGAGTTTCAGAAAGTGAAAGATGCACACAGCTGAAACAGCACTAGCAGCTTCTTAAGCAATTGAAGCCAACTATGGTGATTCTGGATGATGTCTGGACCAGAGCAAGTCTGGAAAAATTACAGTTTTAAGGGCCAGGATACAAGATTCTCATACACATACTACAGACAGTTCCACTATACCTAGGAACCCCTCTACTCAACTCTATAAATTACCCTTGCTGAGGCAGGAGGATGCTCTGCCCCTTTTCTGCTTCTGGGCATTCAGACAGACAACAATTCCATGCACTACAAATGCAAATCTAGTGAAGGAGGTGTTTAGTCTTCTCTGAGGTCTTAGCTGTTTTTTGAGAGTTGGGTGAAATTTGTAATATTTTATTTTTTAATTCTGGAATCTTTGCTAAAACAAAATTAATCCTCTGATGTTTTGTTGGATTAGACATGAAGAAATAAGGACTGGGAAACCAAGAGTGAAAACATCCAATTAAGCATTATGAAAAAAACAATTTACACAATCAGTCCCCCAAGCAACTTAGTGCTAATCAATTAAATTGCAGAATTTTATCGATCCAGGACTGATTTTAGATGGCTATAAGGTCCAAAGAAATTAATTTGAAAACATATGGTGTAAATCATGTGCATTTTTAATGTCTGACATGGGCTACTAATTTTGTTCCCATTCCATAAGTCACAGGTGCAAGCAATATGTTAAGGCCTGCCAATAGCTCTTAAGGTGATTGGAAACTCGTTGCATGGAGAACCTCAAGTGATCTGGTAAAGTGCAAAGAATAAGCTTTCCAAAGGGGGACCAATATCAAATTATCACAAAGAAAGGTTTCTTAAATGCTTGGAGACCAATATTGATTTAATAGATGATGTAGTGAGGGAATGTTTCGTAGACTTGAGGTCATTTCCAGAGGCCTCAAAGATATGTGCTGATGCACTGTTAGACATTTGGGTCTATGTTCAGAATCTGGAATGGCAGGATGCCTTTGTCATCTTATTGGAACTTGCAAGCCAAAATCTGTTGAATTAAACTAGGAATCCAGGGTAATTGACTACTTTTTTATGTACATATTTTTTTTAATCAAATTTCAACATTATGTTGACATGGTGATTGTATTTATTAGGAGCGTGTTGTGACCTAATTCACACCTCGGCCCAGTGCAAATGGGGACCCTTGTAGTATGCCTTTCTAGGGTTTTGTCGTCACGTCTTGGTCTCGTCCGGTCTCTGTTTGGGGGTTTTGGGGTTTAAGTTTTGAATGGTCACCCGAGTCAAGTTAAAGAATTTTAGCCTGGATCATCGTGCAAGCATCATCATTGTGCTTAGGAGGCTGGGGGACGAAGATCGACTGTCATTTCAGTCAATTCTGACACTTCCTACTTTTTAGGGTTTTCACTTTGGCCCCCTATTTTTTAGGACCCACTTTTTTGGCACTTTTGAGCAATTATGAGATCCCTATTTTTTAGGGGCTATTTTTAGAAAGTTGCTATTTTTGGAAAGTTTCTATTTTTAGAAAGTTTCTATATTTGGAAAGGGCTCGAATTTCAAAAATCCACTTAGAAGTTCCAAAAACTCAATAGAACTCTCAGAAAACCGATATGAAAATTTTATGAATTCATGTTGAAAATCAGAAAATTGATAAAAATCTGGAAAAATCAGTCAAGAAATCACAGGGAAATGGTGAAAATCTGGAAAATTCATGGATAAATCTGAGAAATCATGGAAAATCTGCCTGAAAATCATGGCAAGAATTCATGGAGGTATGGAAAAAGGACTGAAATTCATAACCAGCATGGAGAAAGAAGGACAAAATAATGGCAAAAGAGCTTCAAACAGAAGAAGACAATGGCTTAAGATGGTATGAAGTCTGCCCCAAGTAAAGTGGCATGGCTGAAGGTAAAGTCCGCCCTTGGATGGAAAGACATAAGGCAAAGTCTGCCCTTCAATGGCATGGACATGAGGTAAGTCCGCCCTTGGGCAATTAGACAATGGCACAAAATGAGTAAAGTCCGCCTTGGACAAATAGAGGGAATGGCATGGAGTAGGGTGAAGTCCGCCCAGCTCACAAAAGAATGGCATGAAGATGTGCCAAGTCCGCCCTTGGATGGCATGGCAATAGGCAAAGTCCGCCCTTCAATGGCATGGACATGAGGTAAGTCCGCCCTTGGACAAAAAAGAATGGCACAAGACTAAGAGAAGTCCACTCCAAGATGGCAAGGATATGAGTGAAGTCCGCCCAACAAAGAGATGTATGGCATGAACACATGCAAAGTCCGCCTAAAGTATGGATGGCACAAAGGTAAGTAAAGTCCGCCCTTAGCAATTTGAAGATGGCACAATGCCAAGTAAAGTCCGCCTTGGAAAGTAGTCTAAATGGCATAGATAAAAGGAAAGTCTGCCCAGCTGATGGCTTGAAGTCAAGACAAGTCCGTCCCATGTAAAGTGGCAAGAGGTTCAAGCAAGTCCGCCTTAAGACAATGGAAGATGGCCTAAACAAATGAAAGTCCACCATATGGAGAAATAGAATGACTTGAGCATGGGCTAAGGAAAATTGAATGGCTTGAGACAAATGAAAATTCGCCTTGAAAAAAAATACATGGCTTAATAATGAATGAAGTCCGCCATACTTAGAGAGGTGGTAAAAAATCAAAATTTTGCCTAAGTGTGGACTTTGGAAAATTAAAAAATATTCTTGGCACTTTGGAAATTCGCCATACTTAGAGAGAATGAAAAATATTTCCTAAGTCCAAACATCAACATGTCTAAAGAAAATTAGCCTAGAACTTAGGATGGAAAGGAAATTATGGTGAAATAAAATGGGAAAATAAAAAATTATGGCAAAATGAAATTGAAAAGAAAAATTCGCCTAAGGCATTGGCAAGAAAAATTTTGGAAAATCAAATTTGTCTTAGATAAAATAAATGCCATAAATTAACGGGTTGAAAATGACACATAAATAATTATTTTAATTATTTTAATTCTTTATTTTCAACACCTCAAAGAGATAAGCTTCAAAAATTCAAAATTGGAAAAAGACAAAAAGAACTTTACTGAACTAGCGTCTGATTTGGAAACTTTCCCGGAGACTGACGTTAAAGATAAAACTTGCCATTCAGAAGCTGAGTACAAGCCAAGTTAAGACTCGATTTAATGGAAACAATTGAAATTTGCTAAATGGGTCAATTTTCTCATCTCTATAATTGATTTCACTTCTCATTTTGCAATCATTCGATTTTCGAAAGAAAGTTGTGAGAAGAAAATTTGTCTAAGGCAAGAGAGTTGAGAAAGTTTGAAGCAAAGTGAAGGAAATAAATTCATCCCAGCCAGCATTGTGATCGTGATCATTTCATTTTTTCCAAAGAAGCCAGGCAGATTTATTTTCTTTACTTCATTCTAGCATAAAAACTTCATCATTTCTTTTCTTTCCAGCATCATTCTTCACGAAGTTTGATTTGACAACTAGCTGGAATATTTTTCGAGTGATTTAAATTTTAAATTTTAAATAGTCTCTTTGTATCTTCTTGTAGATTTATCTTCAAGAGAGTAAAAATGAAGTTTTCCAGCAAGGGTGTGCAGTTGTAGTCAAAGATTAAATCCAAATGGGAGCATATTGTGGACACCAATCTTGGCCATGTTGACCTCGAAGATTTCAAGGAAAGAATGTACGGAAGTGATGGACGTCTGCCTACGCCAATTGCAAGGAGGATGATGCACAACAGAATCATTCATGCAGCTGGATTTCCACCAGCGAAAGAGTGTCCAGAACTTATGGTGGAATGTGCATTGCACTATAATGCACAGGAAAGACAAATAGAAGCGCCTGATGGAAGATTTCTTGCATACTTGACCGAGCCAGCCATTCAAGAAACCTTTGGAATTCCAGTGTACAACCGGACATCCTATCGAACCAAAGAAGATGCACTCAGACTTTACAAAGATCAACAAGACCTTTGTGCATCAAATATAAACAAGACTTGGTTGTTGAAGCCCAGACCTACTGCGGGGAAGATGCCCAAGAAGTTGGCTAGAACACATTTCAAAGAAGAATATGGCGACATCGTCTTGCTGCTGAATAGAATAGTAGGCAATCCTCATGGCGCGCCTTTCGAAAATTGGATGTATTATTTCGTTGATGAAGTAATTTCCAGAGTGAAGATGTTTAATTGGTCTAGAATGATCAGTGACAGTATCCATGAACAGTTGGTTAACCTGGAAGAAACTAAAACCTTTCATATGAGCTCTTACGTCATATATCTGCTTGCCAGAACTTACAAGTATGCTGGCCTAGTGTGCAAAGGTATAGTCGGCAACGGTGAACGACAATTCAAGGCCTATGATTGTTATGCATAGCTACAGCTGAAAGGGAAGTCACATTTCAGATGAGCACATGACGCCTTCCTTATGTACATCACTCGACTTCTCTAAGGCGGAACACATCAGAAACTCACCCGTGAAGCCAAGAGTTTGATTGGCAGATATGGATCCTGGTTCATCCAGTATCCCAAGTTTACTTACATCATGATTCAACGATTCTCAGGACGTCCTTATAGACTACCCATTTATCCCACCAACAAAATGGTTTTGTTGGAAGTTCTAAGGCAATTGGAGACATATCAGAATATCCAAAGGCCAAAACAGAAAGCGGCTGTCACTTTTCCATTTTTCATCGGCAATATGGAAGAATCATGTCCAACGGCGCAAGCAACGGAGAGTGCTCGACTGGAGATCCAAAAATATCCATTCATATCATACAAGCCGAGGAATAACTTTGATCCACTCCATCACATTGGAACTGTGAACGGAGAGAAATACAAGCACCAGATAGACTTAGAAGATTGTTGGGCCAATGCGGCTGACGACTATGATGTGAGGAGAAGGTTGTGGACAAGATTGCCACTAAGTATGATAAGGGCAACAGAACTTTTTAAAGTACCTGACCAGCTGGATGATGATGGAGTTTATGTGCAGCTGGGCTTCAATGAAAAGGAGCCACTTCCTCCTATAAGATGGTCTGAGCCTGAGATGGGTGACTTGGCAACATTCATGCGGCCGGTATTCAAATATTCCCAATGGTGGATAGACCAGCAAGTACAAGGTCTACGGCAGAGAAATGTGCAATTTACATATGAATTAATGGGTGATATAGAATCTTGTTCATCAAATGTCGGTGCATCTCGTGGAGATGGGCCAACAGATGCCGCCAACTTGAGGTAGAGAAAAGAAATTGATGAATCTGCAAAGCAGAACAAGAATAAAATAATAGATGAAGGACCTTCTCAAAAGAAGCATAAGTCCAAGCCCCTTCATTCAACCACATCCAGAAATATAGAGGAAATATTAGCCATGGATGAAGAGTCTTGGGAACATGTCATAATTCCTTCTCCAGTTAGAGATGTAGAGCCAGTGCAATCAGAAGATGATGATCAACCTTCTCCTACAGGCACGGAAATTCTGGAATCAGACAATGACATGGACATCATGGATGGAGAATTTGAAGAGGGAATAATTTCTGCCCTCAAAGGAATCCAGGAAGACCCATCTGTGCAAGAGATTCAGGATATGCAAGAAATTCATGACATACCAGAAATTCAGGAAGCACAAGAAGTGCAGGATATTCAAGAGGTCCAAGATCAACAGGAAGATGGAATTGAGTAGTCAACCATCCCAGATTGGCTGAAAGAAAGATTAAAAAGAAAGGCGCCAGTAGAGGTACCTGAGGAAGATGATGCCACAGATTTCTTGGCTAGGCTAGAGCAAACTGCCACAAGAAAGAAAGCCAAGAAATTTTCTGCCATACAAATGGATGAGACTGGCAATCACACAGTGCAGATAGCAGTGCCTACAGCTGATAAATTCTAGGATGAGATTGCCCCGAACGAGTATGCCATCACGACCATTGACATGGGTCCAACGATGAAAGGGCAAGAAGTTGAGGACTTAAGACAATTCCGTTGCCACCATCAAGTCTAGGCTGGAAAGGGAAGTGGCCAAGAAAAGAGAATATAAAAGAGAGATTAGGCGTTTGAAAGAATATATCCAGCACCTGACTAGGCCGCTCAATCAGGGTGACCAACTAGCACCTCCACTTCCAAACTCTTCGCAAGAACCATTCAGAAATTTTGAAGAGGAGTTGACTACAACAAGAGAGGCTAAAAACTGGATGGATGGAAAGAAAGAAGAGGCAATGGCATTCGCGAAGAAGCTGGCATATGTGTATGAGCAAACTTCCTTCCTGCTGTCACGAGTTACAGACTTAGCGGAATCATGGGATGGCCTCGAAGATATTCAGAATAAGATTATCCCATATATTCGAGAGTTAAAGGGCATCCCGAAGCAGAGGTTGATTGATGACAGGATTATTGAGGCTGGAGCTGCATATGATTTCAGCGACTGGTATTACGCATTGATTTCACGAGGACAAGTCCTGGAAAGGGTGAAGCAGGATGGCGCCAAAGTTGAAGAGTAGGCAAAGGAGATTCAGAGTAAGATTTACCAGATGGCTGCAGATATGCTGGACAAAGATATTGTCCAAAAGAAACACTTGCAGCCACAAAATTTAAAAGAACAAGTTCAAAGAATTTTCTCCACCACCTCTAGGCCAATCATGAAAGAAAATTTTACCAAGGCCTTCAGCTTCATGACCGTCAAAGATGCTTTCTTGCTGCATGAGCCAAAACGGACAGTCACTTTTGCAGAATGTGTTGAAAGTTTGGACTTGCTGGAATACAACGTCAATGCGCTGCCGGACATTGCCATGGAGGAAGTCGGCATGATCGTGTCCAATTTCGCCAAACGTGATGCTTTGCGAATGGATAAGGATGCAACTCCAAATGCCTGAAGTTTTCTCCAGTTAACTGATTGCTGTTTTGGAAACCCTAATTAGGGTTTGGTTATGTTTAATCTTGGCCGTTGATCGCATTTTGATCTTGGCCATTCATTGTAATTCGGGAATTCTATATAAACTCCCCCCTTCTCTCTCATTATTAGAAAAATAGAATTAGAAGAGGAGTAGATATCAAGAGATTAATAGAGAATTAGAGATTAGAAGAGATTATAGAGAATAAGAGAGCGAGTTTTATGAAATTGTTGCAAAGACTATTCTGATAATAAAGTTCATAATGCATGAGGTGCTTTGAATCCTTTGATTGTCAAATGGTTGCATGGTTGCATATTTCTCTTCCTCGCATAAGTAAATTTGAATCAGAATTTCACTTAAATGTATGTTAAGGAATGATAGATTGATAGCAAGGGTTAGCGAAACTTAGCTCATACTTTCTTTGAGTGGATGTTTTTCATTCAATGTGTAAAGTTAGACTAAGCTTTATCGTGGATGCTTCAACGTTTACTTCGAATAATGTTGTTCTATCGATGGTGTTGTTCGTAGTGAAGAAATTTTAAGCACAAATCCCAGAAGATTGCACTTACTTTGTGTAGTTGTCGCTTAGTGTGGCGAAACAAAGTACTGTTTATTTAGTTTCACTTAATCCTTTTCGTCTCTTGATTTCGTTAGGAATAGCATAGGACTCCTAAACCCTTACTCTTTTTCACTTTTTTTATATAAAGTCAGAAAAATTCCAAAATGATACTATATCTATGTCTTTGCTTTTATGAGTAACTTGCAAAAGTAAATCCCTATTGTGCCCCCAGCAAATCACATCAAACCACAGAGCTTATCCACACTCATCTTAAACATTAGAATTACCATATGATCTTACTTGCAGTCTTAGCATATAAGGTAGTTTTTCAAGAGGGGATATAGCATCTTTGACACTTTATTCTAGAATGTTTGTTGTGTCATAAAACACGCATCAACAGAGCAGAGCAACAATTTCTCATAGAAGTGTCTCTGAGCTTTATTTTTCTCAGTGTGATGTAATGAGAGATTTTGCCTTGTATTTGGGATGCCAAGATGGTATAGTCTACAGGAAGAGGTTACTTATAATTGCCAGGGACACAGGCTTTGCTTTGTGATAGACAGTTTGATGCTCAAATTGTCTCTATTCACATAGATGGGTTACAAGATTTCTCACGGATGGTATCTCACCGATTACCACCTTATTTCTGAAATACTGGCCATATATTTTAATAGATCGCAAATTTCTGTAGCTAATATTGCATTTAGTTCGTTGTAAGTAACTTAGGTGTTACTGACTAATGTAATTTTAAATTACCAAATCTTCTGGATGTATTAAGTGCATTTGTCAGGATAATGAATCTCCATTTATCTCATCATCAACCTCTAGTTTGCATATCAAGCATAGATTTTTACAGCTTCCTGATTTAACTTCTATAGGAAGAAAACTTCCCAAACAAGTAGCATTTGTGGCCATTGTAAAATTCTCTGATTGAATTTTATTTCCAATTTGTGCATTCAGGCACTATGGAAGAAAACGAGTGGTACAAGATGAATTTTCCAGAAGCAGAGGCTCTGGTATGACTCTTTACTGCAAGTGAATATTATCTTCCTTTATTTTTGAAATCCATAAAGAAACTAAAATTTATCATGGAATTCAACCATGGCACAAAGAGAGCAAATGTGAAAGGTCTTGAGACCTTATCTTCACTCACTCAACTTAAATGTGTCCACTTGGAGAGGATGATTAGACCAGCTCTATTAAAACAGAGCAACACACTACAGAACTTAGAGAAGCTATCTTTAAGTTTAAGAAAAAGTTTTAAAAATACATCCACATTCGACAAAAACAAGCTGCAAGATTTTAACATGGATTACTGCAGTGATTTAGAGGAGTTGGCCCCAAGTATCTGCTATATGCCTTCTGCTCAGAAGTTACCATATGACTTTTTGAAATCTGAGCTCTGTAAGAGTGTTAAGGTTGTCTGCCCTGCTGGACTTAAAAGAGCTTCCATCATCGATTGGAAACCCAGGGCACTTGGAATATCCAGATATTTCAGTATGTGTGGGTATGAAAGAACTTACAGAGGAAATATGACAACTGAAGAAATTGAATGAGCTTGATATGAGAGAGTTCTCGTTTGAAGAGGCTACCTACAAGTGTTTGTGGACTAGCTTCCTTGAAACAAGTTATCTGTGATGAGAAGATTGGGAAACAGTGGCTGCAGACCAAGAGAATTGCTAACCCAAAATTTAGAGTTGAAATTGTGGAGGCACAGTTCAGCTGTTGGAGCAACTTATACCTTGCACAGAGGTTTTATCTTCACACACTAATAGCATGCTTTCACATATAACTATTGAATCAGCCTAAAGTTCTGATTGAGGAAGATCCCCAAATGTCACGCCCTTTTCTTGGATAGCAGATTGTAAGTCTATGTCAAAAGTTGGAGAGGATAGTAGCACAATGTCACATTCCCTGTGGAAGGAGGTCTGCACATGGGACTGATAGGACAAAACAATTAAATTAAAAAAATATATATACATTGAAAAACAAAAAGGGAGACTGAGTTATGGAGGGGATGGGCATCTGAAGAAAAGGGATGACAGGGACAGGATAGATGACGCAGATATGGGCACCCTAGCACAGAGTAGGGACATCCGTAAAAGCTTAAAGGAGAGAGGAATTTCGTGAGATTGGAGGGTGTGCAAGCATATAGAGAGGAGAACAGAATGAATAATGGCCAAGAAGGAGAATGAGAATCAGTAAGGCCGCACAAGGGCAAAAAAACAAGCAGCTTGGAAAAAGAAGCACCATTTTGTGAATTCATCTAATTCCATGCAGAAGAAGTGCCATTTTGGAACTTGAATTGTAAAGTGGGAGTGTACTAAGTATTAATAATATCTAAACTGAGAGAGTTTTTCTGATGTTCTGAACATCATTTGAAGATGCGCATAGAAATGTTTTGGGTGGTGGCATTGCTGGCCATTCGAAGGGTAAGGGTTTAAAATAGGGGATAAAACTTGACTGTTCACCATGCCATAGCTAGCAGTGGTCAACCAAAACCAGACCAAGAGAGTGTTTTCACCTAGGCTTAGTGACAAATTGCTTTTCAAAAGATTATACTTCCAGTTGGGGCTTTTGGATATCTAGAAATACCTACGGAATGTTTGCTTGTGATAAGTATGACTTAAAATTCCTTTAGCTATCTTCTATGATATGATCAAATTTCTATAAGACATTTTGTCAAACAGTTCATATGCTCTATGCAGGCTTCAGCATAGTTAATCTAAATACTACCAGAAATTGGTTGCATAGGGATAACTTCTAATTTATGAGTTTTTCCACAAGATCTAAACCAAAGAAGAATCAAGAATAGGACAATGGCCCTTTTTCTCCTTGTAAATTTAGTTATATTCGGTGTTTTGATTTAGAAAATGCAGTAATGTCAGAGATTATTGATAGTGTGGCTTGGGCAGGTGGCTGTAAATTGTGTATGACATGGTTTTGTTACAGAGGATTTTCATGACTTTTAGTAATAGAAATTGTCTACTAATATTCTGATAGGAAAAAAACATTTAGAAATACTTGACTGCTGTTATACTTATTGAATTTAGAATAAGCATATAGATAATCCCCCTTGGTAGCCTCAAATGTTGGTGTTAAGCTCCAGTGATATCCATTTAATTATATGTTGTAGCAACAAATGCTTGGAAAATTTTTAAAGACTAGAACAATCCATTATAATAGAAATATTTAAGCCTAAGAACCTTGCATAATAAATTCCAGCACATATGGGAGTTTTGATGATGAGGGTAGAGTATGATGCAGACCATCTTCCATAGAAAGGCTCACTTAGACAATTTGGTTCACTGCTAAGTAATTGTAGGAGTTTGTTTTACTAGAAATAGAGGTTTTGTTCACTATTTCTGATAGGAAGAAAACATTTTGAAATACTTGACTGTTGTTATTCTTATTGAATTCAGAATAAGCATACAGATAATCCCCCTTGGTAGGCTCAAATGTTGGTGTTAAGCTCCAAAGAGGTCCATTTAAATATATGTTGTAGCAACAAATTCTTGGATTAATTTTAGAGACTGGAACAATTTATTATAATAGAAATATTTAAGCCTGAGAAACTTGCATAATAAATTCTAGCACATAGAAGGGTGCAAGACCAAAAGCACCTAGAGTTGCTGATTTAACACAAATGATGAGAGAGATCCAGGCAAGACTAGCTATAATGGAAGCATCCCAGAGAAGGGGAGTTCAAATTGAAGATGTGAGTGATGATGAAGGGCAGATATCCCAAGAAGAATAACGGTAAGAAGAGGAGGTGGAGGATGCAGCTGAGACTAGATTTCTCAAAGCCATGGCAAGGATTGGAAGCAAACCCAAATTGGTCACACCTTATTATAGAGGAGGCCTAAATGGTGAAGAGTTCATAGATTGGATTGCAGAGATGGAAAATTATTTTGACTATGAATCAATGGAGGAGCCCAAGAAAGTGCAATAAGAAAGTGCAATTTGCTTGCACGAGATTGAAAGGCCATGCATCATGGTGGGAGGACTATGTGCAAATTGAGAGGCAAAGGAGAGGGAAAGAGAGAATTAAAACTTGGCATAGAATGGTGGGACTATGTGCAAATTGAGCCCCAATGAAACCCATAATGCTAATATGGGTCAATCCCTCCAAAATATACATAAATCAGAACCATAAATCACTCGGGATCTCTTCCAAATTAGTACTAGGATGGCTGAAACGAGTATCTTGCATAATAAAAACCTTCCACTACCATTACCATGCAAGGAAATCCTCTCAAAATGCATCAAACTACTGTTGTCTATAACTGGAAACATCAAAGCCAACACTATGAGAATAATGTAACAGCTGCAGCCTGCAAAGTAGAAGCGATAGGCAGCCATACACAAACTGAAAACTCTCCATTAGAAGTTAGACACTAAAAAATATTCTTTCCCATTGCTAGGAATCCCTACAGAACCGTTTGTGTGAATGCCACTGAAGTAATGTGGCGGTTGATAACAATGATGATGGCGGTGTTAGGGCTGGAAATTAGGTCCATAGCTGTCCTGGGAATACTTCCACTATCATATGAGGATAGCACCTCACAATCATCCAACTCCTCATGCCTTGTTGGTGATCTTTGCACAAATATCCTAATTTGGGGTCATTTCATCATGCTCATGTTGTGCTACCCTAGCATTCATGTGAACTTCTCCTTGAGATCTCCACATAATGCCCATGACTGCCCTAATTATATAGTTGCCTTGACACACACTCCCTTCACCTTGAATCCCTTCTTAGTAATGAGCTACTCAAATAAATATAGCCAATGCATGCCAACAACTATACTCACCTCTTCTATATTACTGTTAGTAGCTACAATGATTATCTTGAAATCCAAAGGTACTTACCATGATGCCCCAAGTTACACCATTTGAAAATCATTCAGTACACACCATATGTGTGCTGATAGGTGAGTGTACCAGTCATACATTGCTCTAAATTTCTTCCCAAACAGCACTAAGATGTGGGAACGTTTGCACTTAATGATCTCAAAAACTGAACTCTCTTACACACAAGTCACAACATTAAACCAAGAAAGTTTCTCCATACCATGGTTGTAGCACTGTGTTCTCTTGCTCAAAATCAGAATTGTAGTGGCTGGAAACCATCTTGTGTTGGCTGCAAACACCTCAACAATGATAATAAGTGGGAAATGCATCCTTCATGTGAGTAAAAACTCCTTAATGGCTGCCAATAGAATGTGGGGAAAGCAGAGAGTATGGGTAACAGCAGTTCTAAAATTCAGAACAATGCTCATAATGATCCATGGGTCATAGTTCTTGTCATCAAAACTTATAAGAAAAAATTGTAGTTAGAGAGGAAAACCAAAGAGTCAAGGATTAGCCAACATGAACAAATAGAATTGTTGGAACAAGGAAAGATTATATCCCTTGAAGAGTTGGCAAAATTATTAGTGGATAGAAGACTTTTAAATATGATCTTCCAAGAGTTATAAAGACCAAAGATAGATAAATGGGAAGAAGATAAAGAGGATAAGTAGAATGGAGCTATTGAGTTGTGTTACCCCAAAGAAGGGGAAGGTTTTAAAGATTACAATGTGAGAGGAGATTCAGGAGAAGAGTTTGAAGACTGCAATGAAGAGAAATGCAACCTATCACAAGAGGAGGTCCATGATGTTGTAGTGGTGGAAGCAATCCACCTTAGAGGAGAAGCTGCAACAAAGATAAAGATCTTTGAGGGCCCTAAATGCGATGAAGATTTATTGGTCTTAGAGAACATGACTAGCCAGAAGCAACTAAAGGAATGTCTAGAGAATTTTGTTATTGATAAAAAGGGAGTAGAAGATCGTCACTTTCTTGAAGAAGGAACAAGAGTGACTAAGGGAGGAAGTAGAAGCATAGACATTTGCTGTGTAGCAAAGGAGTATAATGCAAAAAACCGACTTGTCTCATGAATGACATCATACAGAGCTAGGAAACAAAGACCTCACTAAAAAAATCGTAGAACATGACTAAATGACATAATGTAGAGAAAGGGGCACCTATGGGAAATTTTGATTCCCTTAACTTGGTTGTTGTTAGTGGTTTATGTGCAGGTGCAATAGAAGGGGATACAAATGGTGCAAAGCATCATGATGATTTTCGATGGAGGAGAACCACTAAGCCTTTAACGAGTTGCAAAAAGAGAAAGAGAACCAATTGGCAAAGGAGGATCTCTAACCCAACAGGAGGCTATTAGTGAAAGGAGAAAAATGTGATGATTTGTAAAGGTATCTAATTTGGTGGAAGGGGGCGTGGTTGTTCGGTTCTTCAAGACAAAAGGATAATTTGTAAAGGTATCTATTCTAAACTCTTACTTGGATGTTTGATGCAATAGCATCCTAGAACTAAAGCAATCCTACATCATTAAAAATAAAAAAATACAAAAATGTAACAGTTAGGTTCTTTAGTTTCTTAGTGTTTTAAAGTTTGTTTTGATATAAATTAACTTTGAACTAGGAACTTCAAAATTTTAAGAGAAGGGTAGAATGATATTGAGCATCTTCCATAAAAGGGCATTTACTCCCTTTGACAATTTGGTTCACTGCTAGGTAATTTTAGGAGTTTTCTTTACTAGAAATAGTGATTTTGTTCGACTACTCCAAATCAGTCGAGTTTAACAGCGCAGCTGTCACTTCTGACCCTAAACGTGTTGGAAAAGGTCAGAAAATTCAAGGAGGCAGTTGAAGATAACGGTTTGTAGTTTTTTAGTTGATATAGAAGTTGAACTTATTGAGGCATGGAGGCGGTATTTAAGAATGTTTTGATCTGGATTGCAAGAGAGGGAGGTCTTGGAGCTTTGTAAATAATTAGTAAATCGAATCGTGTCTTTTGTATTCTCTTTCTAGCTTTTAGCTTTATTATCTATGTTTCATTACTCCTTTAAGTGAATAGAGTGTGGTTTCAGAGGATTTCTGTAGGTTAAAAGAAACAAGACTGCATCATCCTGCTTGGCTGCATTAGAGTATAATGAGTTTCTAAGGAAAAACATATCCTTGTCCTCTTGAAGATTGGCGATCAATGTTCTATGTAAAATCAATACTATGTTTTATTTTGGCAGAGACCGCAGATATTTCACATAGAGTACCTTTCAAACAAAAGCTTAAATCAACAGAGATACAGGATCCAAATTGAGGGGAAGCCCGTTTCACCTTTAATATGAGGATTATTGCAGAGAGCCGCGGCCAATGGCATTTCATCACCAACCCCCATACACTATACCCCAACGAAGGACAACTCGCTGTTGAACAAAAGAGAAAACCCAACGGATTTTTCAAATCCGCCAAAATTTGAGATTTTCCAGAGCCATTATAATGATTATAGCTTGTGGAATCTCCAAACAATTTCAGTAGAGTCAAACAAATCATCTAAACCCATCTGTTGAAGCATCATGATATTGTGGCTAGGGTTATTTGTAAGCATGGAAGCTTGTTTGAAGATGGACTAATTCAGTCCCCTACTCATATCTGCAGCCTCCGATGGGTAAATGTTCTTCGGATCTACCAAAATCCCTCCGACGTCAAGCAATATCTGAGCAGGAATTAAACCCAGTAAGTCATTAATCTCCTTTTCAGTTTGAAAATCTGCGAAGCATACCTATGATTGAGAGGCAGGTTGAAAGGCGAATGTTCTCGCATTTTTTCACCAGCTCGACACCTCTTACAAGTGTATCGTAAAACTGGTGAAAGATGGGTTTTCCTGATCCTTGGGCAATTTCAGATCCGATATATAAATTTCGTGAATAGCGGGGGTTAAATACTTCAGCAGGGAACCGGCTGTAATTATGAAAAATCTTTTTTGTATTTAAAAAATTATGCTGAAAAATAAACTTCACCAGCATTCACGAAAGGAAAGCAAGGCACAATTATGTGGCATATTTTGATTCACTATGAACAGAGCGGTTATAAAAAAACTAATTTATTTGTTTTCGGAGTTTTTTAAAAGCATGAATTGGTGTCTTTTGTATTATTTTGTATAAAGAAGAATATTATTTTATATTTAAAAAATAATAGAAACATATTAATATATTATATTATATTTTTAAAAGTTGAGTTAAAATATGTTCATTTAAAAATTTTGAATCATAAGAAGTAAATTATTTAGTAATAAGTTATAGATTTAGTAGAAAGTAATCATGTATTTTTCAACATAAAAATGTTTAGATCATTCGGAATTGGTCACAATTAAAATGGTTATATGTCTTAATGAAGTTTTAATAGGTGTTCTACTATATGTCATTAGTTCAAAGATTAAATATAGAAGTTTGAATAGTAATTTTTCCTTTTCATTTCATTATATGAGTTCTATGTGCAAGTATAATGTAAAAGTGTGCCACTAACTCTTAAGCTAATTGGAAGCTTGTTACATGGGGAACTTCATGTAATTTGCGAGAATGCAAAGAATAAGTTTTGCAAAGGCAATCCAATATCAAATATTTACAAAGAAGGGTTTCTTAAATGCTTGGAGACAATTATTGATTCATTAGATGATGTAGTGAGGGAAGGTTTCATAGATTTGGGGTCATTTTTTAACAACAGAAAGACTAGTGCTACTACACTATTAGATATTTGGGTTTAAGCTTGGAATCTAAAATGATAGGTGTCTTTGTCATCTTAAATAAATCTAATAAATGTTGAAAGATATTAATTTTGAGCTATATTATTTATGTGAGTTATTTTTATTTTACTTTAGATTATTTTATTTTATTTATTATATATAAACATCGACACATTACTTTTATTTGATTTGATTTAAGATTTCTTTTTGTTTATTTATTTGTATTTGAAAAGTTATTTATTGGTAATTCACTTTTTTTTTTGAGATGAAATTAGCAGATCAATGGTGGAGAATGAATGAGAGGACTTTCAGGCAGGATTAAGGATCAATTGCACTAACTAAAAATAGTATTTTTTTACATAACCATTAGAATGTGGGAGATTATATCAATTTCAGTCACAAAAATATTTCAATCCTAGAGTAGGGAAGAAGTAGGTTGGCAAAATAATTTTTGGAATTGTCAAAGGGAGTAGAAAAGATGAAATCAATATGGGAGGAATGCACACTATGGTTGGTCTGGACAAAGACTCATGGAGGGCAAGAGATGGGAATAATTGTAGATGATCCCCCCTTCAGGGTCTAGCTTGAATTTTTATGTGGCATTAGAGGATAGTAGGATTGGATACTAGGATTTTTAGGACTTTAGGAAAAGGAAGCTTCACAATTGGGGAGGATAGATACTTAACCAAGAATCCAAAATTTGGGTCTTGAAAGGCACAAAGGTGGTGACAGAGGGAAATAGAATTTTGTTAATGCCAAGACACATGATAAATTGGAAAGCCTTCTTGTTGAATTATGATAAACTTAACTCTTTTGTGACTTGTCTACAAAAATGTGTTTTCTTCATGAAGTGGATGGTTGATTGGTTTGTTAGGGAAAATGTGCAAAAATGGTGTGACCACGATTGGAACAGTTATGTCAAGATCAAATCTCTTCCTAGAGGTTTCCTCCTGGTGGATTGCTCTTTGGGGGAGAGAAAATAAAAAATCCTAAGGACCTCTTATGATGGATGGGGTTGGCTTCTACATTATCGAGTGGACTTCAAATTTCAATCCTATCTCCCACAAAGTATCCAATATGGCAATGTGGACCTGTCTTTAGAATATCCAACAAAATATTAGGATGAAGACACCCTAAATATGATAGGTGAGAGAATTGGTTCCTTCATAAAAGTAGATGACCAAATTGAAGATGAAGATTTTGGGATGTATGCTAAGATTTGTGTTTCGATTAATCTAAAATCCCCTCCCTAGAAGAACTAGAGATTAGGTTAGAGTTTGGAATTTAGAAGATGAAGGTTGAGGTGGAGAGGTACTTGAGTAGATGGAAATTTTGTCATGTTTTAGGGAATTTGGCTTAAAAAGTAAGAAGGAGAAGGAAGCTCCTAATGGTAACAAATATGAAACCTCCCATGGCTCTAATCTAAGAGATAATATGGAGGATCCTATTAGTGATGTGGGGGATGGGGGTAAAGAAGAGGTGGGTATTGCTTCAAAATTGATTCTAGTGGAACTTGTGGGTAGCAAAGAGTTGGAGGGATCTCTTATGGAAAAACCTACCCCTAAGGGCATGGATAAGGAGTGAAAATTTTCCATTTTTGAAATGGATTTAGAAATCTTGGGTTACAATAGAGATAAGTAAATATGTGAACACAAAGGGGTTATGGGTGCTAAGGAGCTTGTTGCAAAACATAACTTATTGAGTGACTATTCGGAGGATGAAGGTGATGTTTTGGAAGATAAGGTGATTAGCTAGAAAGAGTCAAAGATCTCTAAGCCTAAGAGTAGGGAGAAATGATAGAGGGAAAGGAAAATAGATAAGGAAAAATTAGAGATCATTGAGAAGGAAAATTATCAAATGAAACTAAGATTAGGGAAGGTTAGCTCCCTTTCCATGAAGCCATGAGGCTCATTACGTGGAATGTTCAAGGTTGCAATGCCCCTAAAAAGATGTGTGAGATCAAGTGCCTCATGGAATCATCAAATCTTGGCATTACTCTTATTCAAGAATCTAAGATGTTGGTGGATGATTTCGCTAGTGTAATAACTAAATGGAAATATAAAGATGGGGTTTTTATGAATGTTATTGGTGCTTTAGAAGGTCTTGGTATCATTTATAACTCAAACATTGTGTCTATCATTCATATTCAAAGCAACCAATTGTTGGAAGCATTCAAAGTTAGGTATATCCCCTAGAATTTAAATTTCATCTTAATTAATGTATACAGACCCATTGGAAACATGTATAAAGCTTCTTTTTTTTGTAGCAGATTACCTCATTGATTCAAGCAAAGGAATATTTTGGACAAGACTCTTGGGCTAGATGGCTTCCCTACTAGCTTTTATCAAAAAATTTAGAATATTTTCACTAAGGACATGGTTATCATAGCTAAGGAGGTTAGAAACAAGGGCACTATGCTTAAAGACTTGAACAACACCTTTCTTATCTTAATTTCAAGAAATAACATAATAGAATCTATAAATGATTTCAATCTAATATATATGTATGCAACACAACATACAAGATCATTTCCAAAGCCATGGCTAATAGAATTAAGGAACTTCCCCCACACCTCATTTTGGATGAGTGAAGTGGTTTCACTCTAGGGAGATCAATTACATAATGTACTATAATCACCCATGAATTCATCCATACAATCAACAAGATTAAAACAAAAATAATCATAATAAAATTGGATATCAAAAAGGCTTATGATCAAGCTGACATATAATTTCTTATGAAGATATTTTAGAAGTTTGGTTTCTATCATCAATGGGTCAAGTGGATCCAAAGCTATATTTTCCCCCTAGATTACTAGTTTTCATCAATGTTGTCCCACAAGGTTTTTTAATCTATGAGAGGGTTGAGACAAGGGGATCTCTTATCTCCATTTATTTATTTTATTATGGTTGAATTTCTTAGAAAAACTATCTAATTAAAGTTAGGAATCTTAGTAGGTGGAAAGGGGTAAAGGTGGTGTTATATAATTCTCATGTCACTCACCTACAAATTTTAGATGATAATCTCTTGCTCATGGTTGAAAATCTCATGGAAGCTAAGGTCATCAAGCATATATTAACACTCTACTATCAAGCCTCAGGGAAACTTGTCAATAAATGTAAGTTGAAGATTTTTTTAATAAGGATTAGTGAAAGAAAAAGGAAATATCTAACATTCTAGGGTATAAATCCATCTGTCTCCCAAGTAAGAATATTAACATTCCTCTCTTTTCTAGGGCATGCAAATCCAATTTATGGGACTCTCTCATCTCCAACTACTCCCTCAAGATGTCCTCTTGGAAAGAGATATGACTCTTTGTCACATGAAGAATTCTAATGATTAAGGTTGTGGTTGTTGTCATTCCCATCAATAATTTGTCCTACCTCACAATGCCAATGAAAGTTTGTGATATATTAAATCAAAAAATTAAAGACTTCTTCTAGAAGGGTAACTTGGATGGAATTAAATTTCCCCTCATTTCTTGGGATAATATTTGCTTCCCCAAATAGGCTAATGATATTGGTCTAAGGAAATGACCAATCATGAATATTGTTATGGAGATAAACTTATATAAAACCTCTTCTCTCAACCTCATCTTAAATGGGCCAAGATTCTACAAAATAAATATATGACTCCTCTGATCCGAAGAGAACTCTTACTATGGCCAACCCCACCAAGGGTTTCATAATTTGGAACTTTATGTTATCTTGTAGAAGTTATAATGAACCATATCATGTGGGGAAATCAAAAGTGGTAGGCATGTTAAGTCTTGGGAGGATTTGTGGAATGTCCATAGGGTTCTTATGGATCTCCTAAACATGAATGAGCTTCATTTTGTGTTGGTTATCAGGAGATCATGTGAGGGATTATATAACTCTAGTGGTTATTCCTAAGGGTCGTGAGTGGTAGTGTAAGTCCTTCCAAGGTTTTGGTTTCAATAAGGACCATTTTTTTTGCTAAAGGTGGAATTAGATAGGAGAAATGGAGGAAAGACTTACCTAGTAGTCATCAGTTTATTTTGCTCACTCGGGATCCCAATTACACGCAGTAAAAATGAGCTCATGAGTCGTTTAAAAAAATAATACTTCTATGAAATGGGATCCCTCTTATTACAAATTAGGATCTTGTTTCGTAGCAATCAGGATCCTGTTTTGTAAAAAAATGGGATCCCATTTCTTAAAGCCAGTTTCAGAACACTAAAACAAAATGGGATCCTGATTTTTAAAAATTGGGATCCCATTTTGATTTTAGGCTTGGGACCTCAAAGCAAAATAGGATCCTGATTTCTAAAAAATGGGATATTGATTTGTTTAGCCTGATTTTGAGATTTTTTCTAAGGTTGTTCAAAACTTCCACCTTAAGTGGACTCAACTTCATTCTTTAACCCCTCCATAGAATTTTCTTCATAGGTGCCATAACTTGCTTTGGTGGTGTCTTTCAAACTCTTCAAAAAAATTCCAACCAAACAAACAATTTCCTATTCATCAATTTTATATCCCACTGTAGGGATCCACACTATCCTTGGTTCTACTACTTCCATCATACACTCATCTATTGACACTAGAAAAGTGATCTCATTTTGATATTTTTCTACAATTTTCCTAGGTATCATATCTCTTTCATGCATCCTCTTCTAGAAAACTGCAAAGAAAGTCATAAGAGCACCATCTTGTGCCTTCTCATCACCAAGACTTCTCATAAAGTCTACAATCTAATGAGCTACTAGTCTTCCTTGTAGCTAGGTCACATTGTTTGTTTCGAGAAGCTCTTTCAAGAAATAGAAAAGAAAATGCACAAATAAAGTCCCATACTTAAATGCATATTTCTTCTCCTTGGTTTGCTTCAAATTCTCTATCAATTGTTGCCTTAGCAACTTGCAAAAATCATAGAATATTCCTTTTTCAACCATTTCATAAGCCACATTGATTGTGGTGGCAAATATAGAGTTTTCCATGTTTGTGAAATAGATTTTATAACCAATCACCATTGTTGCATATCTCATAGTTGGATTTCAAATGGGATTAATGGCTAGAGCTCTCTTATCATATGTTTCACTTGTTAGTTCCATTACAACTTCATTCTTGATCAATTTCAACACGGGAATGGGTCCAATGGAGCATAGACCTGTAACCTCTCTAATTACCTCTTTTGAACTTTTAGGTACGTCAATCCACCCAAACTTGTCATGAATTATACTAAGTGCAATCCTAACCCATTTGTAATAAAAACAAAAATTTGGAAACCATTTCCATACATCAAGCTTCTTCGTGATAAGGTTTTGGTATTTTGGTTTTAAGGAAGAATTGTCTCAAATCAAATTATTTCATCCACATATTTGCTAGCTTGCTATGATCATATTCATCCATATTTCCATGAATATAAATCCTTATATGTTTGGTTGGAAAAACCCATATGGAACATGTGAGAATGCACCCAGTGGGTCATCTTCTATTGATTTTACAAGGTATTTCTTAAATTTGGGCTGCGACTTCTCAGTTATCTTAATAACCCTCGGTGTAGCCATTGCAATTGAATTCAAATTTATTTCAAACAACCTTTATGTGAAACTAGGGAAAACAAAGATTTGTAAATACCTTTTCTTCACTTTTTCTGATTAGTGTTCACACACACTAGATCACAAATAGCTTTGATCACTCCAAATCACCTCCTTGTCACTCTACTTCTTCTCAATTATTTTTGTAAATGAATTTTCCTAAGTGAAATCACTTTATAACCTTTCAAATTTAACCTAATTTCCCATTAAATGCTTCAAACAATAAAGTTGGCAATCCTTTATTTGTATGCATAGTCAACTTTTGATGCTCTGCAAACTTTCGCAATATCATACTTTATTCCACAATCTTCACCAATAGATCAATCATGTCGATCTACATCACATATCTTCCTGTTGAGGCATCACCACCATTTCTTTGGTGAGGGATAATAGATTTTCATTAAAACTCCCCCTAAGCCAAAGCTCTCAACTTAGTTTTTGGAGGAAAAATTTGCACCAGATGATGGTACAAATTCATCCTTAACCTCTATCTCTTCCTTATTTCTCCAAATATTTACCATCTCCTTATTATTTTCTATCAAATCAATCTTTTTAATTGGTTCATTCCTCTTTACTAGATTATCCTTCATCATATTTCTACTTAATAAAAATTAGAAATATTTACTAGATTATCCTTCCTAGATTATCCTTTCTCATATTTCTACTTCTATAAGTGACCATAGCATGTATAATAGTAGCCTTTGAAAGATTGAACCATTCTACCATTGTTATAGTCATTCATTATTTTACTTTTGCACTCACTAGCTCTATTATAACCAAATTTCTTGCTTGTAAAACATTGACCAAAAAGGTAGAACATTTTGATTTATTTTTCTTCTACATTCCATTTCCTTTTATCCAAATTTATTGCAAGAATAACCAAAACCATTCAAATATGGGTACCTTTGTGCATTTGGTTGTTTGATCGGTGGTATTCTAGCTTCATTCCTTTGATTCTAGATCTACTTTCCATTGTTCTTCTTGTCTTCAACATTTGATGTCTAATTTGAATTTTCACCCTTTTCAAATCCTAAACCTTCCTTATCTTTAGAGTCTTTCTAATTTGTAATCATTTCAACAAGCTTTGTAGAACTCATCTTGAATTTTTCTTTATGACTCCTTGCTTTCTCTAGATCTGATCTTATATTTATCACTTCTTGTTCAAGCATTGTACATTCCTTGGATTTACTTTTCACCATTGCATTCAAACATTCCCCAATTCTTTTATTTTATTCAACTTGCACTTTTAGACCAATAATAGTTTCATTTTCTTGCTTCAATTGTTCACTAACTTCCTTATTCCTTTCTCTGAACTTCTTGATTTTTTCTCTCAATTTTTTTATGCATTCATTTGCTTTTCTAATTTTTTCTTTCATATCTCTATTTTCACCTTTAGTCCTTTCAAGATCTTCAAGGGAAACTTTGAGTTCACCATCTTTGTCAAGCATGCAATATTCTTCTATGAATCTAACAATAAGAATCTCTTTCAAAGGAATAGGTAGTCTTCTAACAGCCATGTGTTCAACCTCTAAGATCTTCCCCAAGCAGTTAAGCTCCTTCCAAGGAACCAAGCTCCAATACCAATTGTTGAACACCTAGAATACTGAGAAGGGGAGTGAATCAGTATTATTTTAAACCATTCAAACATTTAAACATCCAAACCACATAGCGCATTCAACTATGGTAAAGAAAGAAAGCATGAAACATCAACATCACATAAGACATGAACACCATGATTTTTACATGAAAAAACCAAAATGGGAAAACCACAGTGAGGATTAGCTCACAATATATTATATTAGGTTATAGTATATTTATAGAAGTGGTCACTACAGGTGGACTCACTGTCCACAAAGAAATAGATAGAAGAGAGATTGTGGCTCACAACCTAGTTTGAACTATTATAATTGTATCTATTATACACATGAATTATAGTTCTAATGAAGCTCAATAAACTAAATTTACATACTTCATTTGATTACGATCCAACACACTGCTTTCCTCTGCATTCACATCACTCCAATCTTCTACTCAACATTCACAACTTAAATTCACATTGCTCTAATAATATTCACATCATTTGCATGTCTCTTATTCCTTGCTTGTTGTCAAAACACCAGAAATGATCTAACATATATATCCACTTCAATCGTAACATCAATTAGGTTTCCCTAATTAGATGCAACATACAAAATATAGAAAATGTAACTTGTCAGATCAAATGCTTTCACATACACCCCGTGCCAAGATTCAAATCTCAAAAAAGTTTGAATAGGTTGGCATGGACCTATAATAGCTCCCACAAAACACCACAAACATATTTAACCCTCACATACCTTCACACTTATTAGGTTGGCACTACAAAAGATCTAATACAAAAATTATTCAACTGTGTATCCATATTCAGACAGGTGTACCTCAGAATTCAATGCCAACTGGAATTCAGACACTAATTCCATCTATCAACATATCCTCAAAAGAGAAAAACCAAAAAATTATCCACAGAGAAGTACAGACTCTCCCACTCAAGTGCAATATATAGGAAATGACTATAATCTACCATACCGAACTTCTGTTACTTGTATCTCTCAAACCAAAAGCCAAAACATCATGAAATTATGGAATTAGATACTTCTAAAAACTAACAAAATAATGTTAGAAGCACATAATGAAATCTTCATTCTCAGACTAGTGTGGACCCTAAAACTGAATGCTTTGTTACACAAAATTAACAAAGTTGACACTTAAGTCAATTTTCCATCACAACCAATTTTATTGAATCAACCCATCTTGCATAAATGTCTTCCACAAACACTCCAAAACCTATTAGAACCAGGCAAAATGATCTATAATGATCTACACCATGATCTCTGCATCAAGATACAAATGACAACACAACATATAGTAATATACCTTGTACTTATGCCTCATGCTCATGTTGCCAACAGTAGCATTGATGAAATTCTTCCAACAAAAGGGTTGTTTGATTGTATTCTTGAATTTGATTTCTTTGAGCATTACATTTATGGAAAACAAAATCATGTTCATTTTTACTCAAGTTCTCATAAATATTGTGGTATATTGGATCTTTGGTTGGTGATACTCTTGTGAGAAGCTTGCTTTGCAAGTATATTGTAATCTTTGTGATTTTTGAATAATATATTGGGAGGCTTTTGGAGTGTGGGGTTTCTCTCTTGCAATGGTTTTCCCCATATAATTCGCTGTGTTGTGGTATGCCTGAGATTTATGTTTATTTTTGTTTAAGTTTCTATAACTATTGTAAAGATCTGTAAAGTTTTGCATTATCCTCCTCTCAATATTATTGTATGAAGTTGTTTTGCTACCATAGCTTCCTTACAATAAGGACCCTAGATGGTAGTAGGAACAAAGGTACTCCCCATATAGAGCACTTGTTATCCAAATTGATGCTTCCATTTAATGCGACTTATCTGAAGGCTCATACTCATCCTAGGAGTTATGCCTGAAGGAGGCACGACTACATTCCTTCACAATCTAGGTCAAATGTTTATTTATGATTTATCTGCAACTTAGGATGAAGTTCTAGATTACAGAGCCTTTTTGTGGGTTGGCGAATGTGAGAATTTTGTCTTCTACTTGGGAGTCTAGATGCTTGGCTTTGAGCACCTTGTACCATGGTGCTTATATATATATATATATTTTCTTGCAATAGGGGTATCCCCGCGACCCAACCTAGTGCCCAACCTACCTTACCTTGTTCTTACTTATTTCCAAGTTGGGGTTAGAAAGGGGCGAGTTGAGGCAAGACTAGTCCCCTACAGGTGGGAATGACAACCCACAAGCCAGTCCACTAGTTAAGCCTAGGAGTGGGAGTTGAACCTAAAACCAATGGGAAGCAAACCCACAACCCAAGCTAACTCTGCTACCCATGTGGGATTGGTGCTTCTATATTTTTATACATTACCATATGAATTTAGTGCTCAAGGCTCTATTCTACACCACCAAATCTTTGGCATAGGCTCCACCATGCACCTTTAGTTTTTTTATCGTATCCCATGCCAATAGAAGAATCACTTCTCAAAAAAGTAGCAATACTGTAAATCAGAGGAGGTTGACTCTTTGAGCCTCTCAACATGGGCTTGCCAAACCTATTTTCCCTCTTCCCAAATTCTCTTGGCTATGCCAAGCATTTTGCATTGAGTTTCAAACTCCATAAAACTATTTTCTCCTTCTTTCAAAGTGTTGGGTATCAGATTGATCCTTGTGGCTTTCTCAACACTCATTAGGGAATTGGCAACTAATGTGAACTTTGAGTTCACCAAGTCCCTATTGTTGAATTTCAATGATTTGACAAGTGTTTTAGGGGTTTTTGGGCCTTCTGAATGCAATGGCAAGGTCAAATATGACTATGCTCTTGAAATTAGCTACCTCCTAGATGATGATAACTAGCTCATGATGCAAACCCTCAATAACTTTCAATGCATTCTCTCCTCAAGAAAATTCTCAGCTCTCTGATATAAGATAGAGTTTTGAAGTCCTAAGCTCTGATACCATGTTGGAAATGTTAATGAACCCAAATGAAGTTGCAATCTTCAATGGACCAACCAAGAAAGATACCATCTACAAGAAAGTGTTGTAACGTGATCTTGCATGAAGATTGAGAATTGATATTGATCAAATTATGATATGTTGATTGATATCTAGAATATATGAGATAATTTACAATGTACAAGCACCTTGTATATATAGACAAGGTGTGATAAGGGGTGATAACTACCCTTGATACAAACGTTAAATGCACAAGATAACTATTAAATACCTAAATGACTAAAAGTAAATAATGATACATGGCCCCATTAACTCCTAAGTAAACTTATCATGCAAATAGGTCCTCACTAATGACTTGTCAGGAAATAACCCCATTTAGACCAATAATATGGAGGAAGGCCTGTGAGCGCAAGACGGAGAAATCAAAATTGAAATCAGGCGATCGGACTTCAAATGCTTGCGGCAATCAGAAAATCGGCGATCAGAGTCAGTCGATCGAACCAGGAGAATCAAGATCAGCGCGTCGAGAGGAGAGACTAGGAGAGAGAGGGAGAGAGAGAGGGAAGGAGGGAGAGGTTGGCTCGTTGTGTGAAGACTAAACATAAGTTAATAGCACATCAAGAAGATGATGATCACTATCATTATCCAATAGATTTAGTGGTGGTTGTTGACACTTAGCTACAAAAATACCTAATAAGGAAGAATGGTTTGCCTACCTTTGAAGATTATGAAAAATAAAATAAGATTATACACTACTCACATTTGGTGGTGGCAACAAATATAAAACTGGCGAGGTATCATGGAAGACCTAGAAATAAAGAGCTATGGACAATTTCTATGGAAGAGCATGAGACAATCATAGATGCATTGCAAAAAAGAGAGGATGCAGATGGTACAATGGAATACATAAATATAGGTAAATATAGTTTTAGTTTTATATATTTAAATACATGTTTTGATATTGCTTGTACGCTAATAGTTAAAATTGATTTATTGTCCTTTTGTATCTTTAAGCCATCATCACAAATTCATCACACACTTCGAGACAAAAAGAAAGTTCATGCAGATTCAACCTAAGACAACATGGAATACTTGGTAAATATAGGTAAGTATAGTTTTAATTTTATATGTTTAAATACGTGTTTTGATCATATATTAATTTTCTTATGTTAACAGTTAAAATTGATTTATTATCTTTTTGTATCCTTAAGCCATCATCACATTGATCACATGCTTTGAAACAAAAAGGAGAGGATGCATATTCAACCTACACACATGTGCGGAATACTTGTAAATACAAGTACTTGCATGTGTGTGTCTATATATATATATATACATGTATATATATGTATATGTATATATGTGTATATGTAGTATATGTATGTATATATATACATACATACATATGCATGTATATATGTATATATGTATATATATCTATATATATGTATATATATATATGCATGTATATATGTATATATGTATATATATCTATATATATGTATATATATATACATATATCTATATATACATATATACATATATATATATATATATACATATATACATATATATGTTAAAATACATGTTTTTGATGTTACATTGATATTGCTTAAAATCATTTTGATATCAAGGTTTAATTCTTGAGACTTGCTACATTTTGATGATTCCCCACACAGAGTTTTAGATTTTCTTGAGATGGCATAGCCACATTTTGTAAAATTGTTTTGAGTTAGGAAAACATGCACATTTAACAAACACAACATACATAATATTGATTTTGATATATAAAAGTGTAGAGTATAATTGTGTATGTACATGTATACAAATTTGTACAAAATGTGTAATTTTGTAATTATGTATGTACATATATGCCAAATCAAAACAATGTTTACAAAATGTGGCTATGCCATCTCAAGAAAATCTAAAACTTGTGGGGAATGTAGTAGGTCTTCACACCACCTAATATCAAAATGATTCAAGCAATATCAATATATCATCAAAAAATGTATTTTAATTTATATATATATATATATATATGTGTGTGTGTGTGTGTGTGTGTGTATATACATATATATATATACATATATATATATATACATATATATATATATACATATATATATATATATATACATATATATGTATATATGTATAGTATATATATACATATATACACATATATATATACATATATACATATATACATATATATACATACATATATACATATATATACATATATACTGTATATATACATATATACATATACATATATACATATACATATATATACATATATATATATATATATATATATATATATATATAAATTAAAATACATGTTTTGATGTTATATTGATATTGCTTAAATCATTTTGATATCAAGTTGCGTGCACAGACTTGCTACATTTTGATGATTCCCCACAACTTTTATATTTTCTTGAGATGGCATAGCCACATTTTGTAAAAATTGTTTTGAGTTGGCATATATGTACATACACAATTACACAATTACACATTTTGTAAAAAATTGTATATGTACATAGATAATTATATTGTACACTTTTATATATCAAAATAAATATTCTATATATTTTTTTCGTTAGATGTGCATGTTTTCCTACTTTAAAACTTAAAAGTTGAATGTATAATCACTAAATATTGAATGCATAATATTGTTAAATTTGGTTGCCTTAGGCAACTTCATCAAATTTTGAGAACTTGTTTGATCCCCTTAAGACATCCTATTAGGACCCCTTAAGACATCCTATTACGACATAAATTAAATTAACATTGACACTATTTTTGTATAGTATGTGATTGTTATGACGAGTCATTAATTCTAATACTTAATTATATCAATTGTGATTAAACATGAGATGTGTACTTTGAATTCTTTGATCCCCTTAAGAAAAAATTAAGAACTTCTTTGATCCCCTTAAGACGTCACATTAGGACATATCCTAAATTAATACTTAATTATATCAATTGTGATTGAACATGAGACATGTACTTTGAATTCTTTGATCCCCTTAAGACAACCTATTAGAACCCCTTAAGACATCCTATTAAGATAAATTATATTAACATTAACACCATTTTTGCATAACTTTTGTGATTGTTATGATGAGTCATCCCGAATTCTAGTACTTAATTATATCAATTGTGATTAAACATGAGATGTGTACTTTGAAGTCTTTGTTCCCCTTAAGAAAATTTTGAGAACTTCTTTGATCGCCTTAATAAATCCTATTAGGACATAAATTATATTAACATTAACACTATTTTTGTATTTTTGTGATTGTTATGATGAGTCATCCTAAATTATAGTACTTAATTATATCAATTGTGATTAAAAATGAGACATGTACTTTGAAGTCTTTGATACCCTTAAGCAAATTTTGAGAACTTTTTTGATCCCCTTAGCATCCTATTAGGACATATCCTAAATTAATGCTTAATTATATCAATTTTTATTACGAGTGATCCTAAATGTAATACTTAATTATATCAATTGTGATTGAACATGAGACATGTACTTTGAATTCTTTGGCCCCCTTAAGGAAACCTAAATTAGGACCCCTTGAATTCTTTGATACCCTTAAGACATCTTATTATTTCACATTTGTACAATTTCACATTAATGTCCTACTAATGTCTTGACTATGAATTGAAAATTTGTAAAGTACAAATATTTAAATGTCATATTAATTTCACATTAATGTCCTATTAATGTCTTGACTATGAATCTTTTGTAAAGTACAAATATTTGAATGTCTTATCAATTTCATATTAATTTCACATTAATGTCCTATCAATTTCATATTAATTTCACATTTGTATACTTTCACATTAATGTCATATCAATTTCATATTATAACATGTATGAAAAATATTGAAATTTAATAATAAAATATTATCTTGAATGATGATAACTAATTTGTTCAATTTAAAATGCATATATGTACATGTGTAAATTACTATTTAACAATATTAGACCATAAAATACTAAAATTAATAAAGTCCATGAAATAATATATTAATTCCATAAAAATACTAGAACATATATATATATATATATATATATATA